>SNQJ01S0265640.1:6409-18383 GCA_010110895.2 Picea sitchensis
TATTGTTAAGGGGGAGTGTTGAATTATTGTAACTGCAAAGAGTATTCTATTTATTATTGATGTATTATTCATTAGATCAGTCCCCTTTTGTGGATTGATCATGTTGGGCATTGTAAATGACCAAATCCCCTTTTGCAGATTGGTCAAACCCTAATTGTAATAGGCTAAATGAAAAGTCAGCCCCAGAATATATTAAAGTGGTAATAACCACCCAAAATATATTAAAGTTGTTATAACCACCCAGAATAAGAAGTCGACCCTGCCAGTGAAAAGACACTCCAGTTCAGTGCATGCCAGATTGTATAAATAAGAGAGGCTAGCACCTCATTTGTTCACTCACTCACTTGTTTATCAGAGCGCAAGTCTGGAGCTACAGTTGGAGAAGAAGAGAGAGAGAGAGAGGCACATTCTTGGGAGAGGACTTTCTGTATTGTTTGAGTTATCTCTTGGCATTGTATTGGCTATCTATATTAAGGAAGTTTTTGCTGGGTTTTCTCCCCCATGAGGGTTTCCCAGGACTAATGACGCGTCTCTTACGATTGTGTATTTCTCAGTGATCCTATCTATGCTATGGTTATCTAGTAATTTGAAAAGAAACCTAATAATATCTTAAACCTTAACATCATGGAGGAGTCGACACGTTTTTTGGGTGCCCAAGTTGGACAATTGTTTTCCAACTATATAACCATGGCAGGATTTTTGCATTTTTTGGGGTTCCCAAATAAAATAAAAGTTGGTCTCCAACTATAACATTATGGTATGGTATCTACATTTTCTTGATGCCCTACTTGAAAAAAAAGGGACTCAACATGGATTGAAACATGAGCTTGAGATTTTTAGATCTCGCTATAGATATTGGGGAATTCGGGCATTGGAATTCATATAGGCAAGTGCAGTTGTTGGTGATGTACACGCACATAAGATTGTTCAGTCCAGAAATGAGAATTATGAGAGAAAACCCCATAAAAAGTACCGAGTTGTAAATAACTCGGGCCCATCCTTTGAACCATCAAAATAGCTTGCTCCTCTGGGCAGAATCATCGGGAATTTCCAATAATATTGGAAATTTGGCATTGTTAAAACTGGTAGTGATAGACCATGGCACTATCAGAAGAAAATGTCCATACTGATCTTGCTTAATGGTAAAATAGTAATCGACAACTTTCTTGTTCCCCATTTTGAGGTCTGGTTATAGCTAGCGTACAGTGGGGAAGCTCCGTTGGTTTTGTGTTGTCTTGTATTTGGCAGACTTTTGTTCATATCCCATGGCCTTGGTTATTTTCTCGTGGGAACATATACTAGATGTAAGAGAAAACCAATGCCATGATGTGTTTTTTATATATATTGAATTATTTGATGCAAAGTTCGATGTGTACTGCTCTATGGAACCTTGCGGGATCTTGCTTGAGGCTTTCTATGTTCATGTGTTGCCTTCTGCCTCAACTTTCAATACATTTGGTGTTTACTTGGTTCTTGGTTGTATGTTTCGTTCTGGAAAATTAATAATACATTCAAGATCTTCACAATTTTTCTATGATCTTAGAGACTATAGAGGACATGATTTTCTCTTTAATATAAGCTCTGTGACGCAAATGTGGTATGTGGCTCGTTTTAGCACTTTTCCTTTATCGATGAACTTAACAAAATTAATATCCTGGAATAATTTGAATTGAAAGAATATATACTATGTGAAGTCCAATGGAACTATCATATCAACAAGAGGACATTAAAATTCAAATCTGTCGTTGTTATACTTGCGGTGAAGTTGACAGTACAATAACTTTACTTAGACATCCCAAAATTGATTTTCTTGTAGTTTTTTATGCTTCTCTTATACAAGCAGATCCTAGAAACTATAAGCATGGCTCAATATAAGCATGGCTTGTTGTATCTATTCCTTGATTGAAGAACCCGTTCACATGTTCAATGTACTTCATAGTTACTGTTAAGACCATCAATGGGGCTTTCCTACACCAATTCCCGCTTCCGAAAATTGTCATCCTCTTTATTTTTTGCCCTCTGCTTTCCCTTTCTAGTTACTTACTTGTTTTTCAGAAAATGTCTAGGTGCGGAAGTTGGCGTATTCACGTTTTCATATTTCCACTTACTTTTATATCACCAACCCGACCGACAGCTTCCCCGTTTCATATTGAACAAAATTTTTGGATCACAGATTCCCGGATAGGCAGGTTTAACATTGCGTTTCCATTGTTCTGTTGCCTGCAAATAGCACCCAGTCTTCCGCTATCTACAAATTTGCAAACAAATTCCCCTTTTATCTCATTTTTAGCACTTTTCTTTGATCGATGAACTTAGCAAAATTAATCTCCTGGAAGAATTTGAAATAAAAGAGTATATACTGTGCGAAGTTCAATGGAACTATCATATCAATGAGAGGACATTAAAATTCAAATGCATCGTTTTTATACTTGCGGTGAAGCTGACAGTACAATAACTTTACTTACACATCCCAAAATTGATTTTCTTGTAGCTTTTTGATGCTTCTATTATACAAATAGATCCTGGAATCTATAAGCATGGCTCCCTATATATATTCCTTCATTGAAGAACTTGTTCACATGTTTTATGCACTTCATAGTTACTGTTAATACCATTGATGGGCTTTCTTACACCAATTCCCGCTTCCAAAAATTGCCATCCCCTTTGTTTTTGCCCTCTGCTTTCCATTTTTGGTTACTTACTCATTTTTCAGAAAATGTCTAGGTGCGGGAGTTGGCAGATTCACGTCTTCAGATTTCCACTTACTTTTATATCACCAGCCCGACCGACCGCTTCCCCGTTTCATATTGAACAAACTTTTTAATTGCGGGTTCCCGAATAGGCGGGTTCAACATTGTGTTTTCATTGTTTCGTTGCTTGCAAACAACACTCGGACTTCCACGATCTACAAATTAGCAAACAAATTCCCCTTTATCTCATTTTTAGCACTTTTCCTTGATCGATGAACTTAGCAAAATTAATCTCCTGGAATAATTTGAAATAAAAGAATATATACTGTGCGAAGTCCAATCGAACTATCATATCAATGAGAGGACATTAAAATTCAAATTCGTCGTTGTTATACTTGCGGTGATGCTAACAATACAATAACTCAAACATCCTAAAATTGATTTTCTTATAGCTTTTCGACGCTTCTCTTATACAAACAGATCTTTGAAACTATAAGCATGGCTCGTTGTATCTATTCCTTGATTGAAGAACCTGTTCACATGTTTAATGCACTTCATAGTTACTGTTAAGACCATCAATGGGGCTTTCTTACACCAATTCCCGCTTTTGAAAATTGTCATCCCCTTTCTTTTTTGCCCTCTGCTTTCCCTTTCTGGTTACTTACTCGTTTTTCAGAAAATTTCTAGGTGCAGGAGTTGGAGGATTCACGTCTTCAGATTTCCACTGTTACTTTTATATCACCAGCCCGACCGACCGCTTCCCTGTTTCATATTGAACAAACTTTTTGAATTGCGGGTTCCTGGTTAGGCGGGTTCAACATTGCATTTACATTGTTCCACCGCCTGCAAACAACACCCAGACTTCCACCATCTACAAATTAGCAAACAAATTCCCCTTTATCTCGTTTGCTTTCGCTTTCTGTTTACTTGGTCCTTTTTTCGAATGTGTCATTTTTTTCCGAATGTCTCCTGCTTTTATATACAACACTCGAAGTTTCGCAATATACAAATTGACCCTCGAAATCCGTCATTGTCTCCTATTCTGTGTTATCCATTTTGCATTCAACAGTTGGGGTAGATACAATTTGACCATCGGGCCCTCACGTCTCCTGAGTAGAGCTTGTGGCCCTGTTTTCAAGACCGTCAATATTTCCCGTTCCAAGTATGTCTAATGATTTTATATCGCGAGTCTGACCAACTGCATGTCCATTGCATACTTGGCCACTATTACCATCGTTGGTTCCTGGCCAGGCTTGCTCAACATTGCGCTTCCACTATTCCGCTACGTACAAACAACACCCAAAATTCTGTGTTATACAAATTGATGGCCGAAATATGTCATTATAACATACAATTTGACCATCGGCCCCTCACGTCTCCTGGGTATATCTTGTGACCCTATTTTTTAAACCTGCCTGACCACTTTCCATACTTGGGCATTTCTTGGAATCTGTTTTGCGGGTTGGAGGGTGAATGAAATGTACAATGCTTAGTTGCTCTTCACCATCCCCGCTACCTTCGTACTTCTTTCTAGATATGCAATTATAAAGCTTTAATGCTAGTAGTTCATCATGCAGGAACCATTAAGATTGTCATTAATGTCCAAAAGGTCGGAGAAGATTTGCCATTAATACGAATTAAACCAAGATTTGTGGAGAAGAGTGTTATTCTTTCCAAGTATTCATTTCAAACATGATGCAATATCTTTCGTGCGTTGGTCGGTTGGTGCCTTTACGAAATCTCTAATTCTTAATCGCTCTCCGCCATCACTGCCACCTTCACACTTTTTTCTAAATATGCAATTAGTAAGATTTAATGGTAACAACTCATTATGTACGAACCTTGAAGATTGTCATTGATCAGGGAAAGGACCGAGGAGATATTCCATTGATACGCATTAAACCAAGATTTGCGGAGGGTTATATTATCCCTCCCCAATTTTCATTTCAAACATCATCTAGAGCAAATGAAAATTCTTGTTAACTTATGGCAGCAGTTCCACAACAGTTCTGTCCAGATACAGTAAACACCCTTTGGGCATGATGGCCATAGGTTCTAGTATTCTAGGGCATATTCTTACTACTCATCTCCCTCCGCTTAGGAGCAAAAAAGGAGATGGTCGCTTGGTGCACCGAGAGATATATTTCAAGCCAAAGAATTCCAAGGCAACCTTTCCCGCTCAGACAACCTGCCCACTTGCATTGATGGTTGGCGCAAAGGTTGATGCGGTGGATTTCGAGCCAGAAGAAGATGATCTAATGGACAATGATATGACAATGGATGATGGAAATGCAGAGATTGTTCCCACTCCTACGCCCAAATTGAAATCAACCATAATGGGTGACACTTCCCGCCTAGACGATGGTGGTCCTGACAACAACAAAAGAAGGGGTTTCAGAAAAGAAACCGATGTTAGGTTAGGTTTTTGGCACTTCATCTCCTAGGGTTAGGTTTTTAGATGTCTAGGGTTTCTGGCATTCCTGTTTATTGTAAAAAGGCCTTCAGAGCCTCATTGTAATCATCTTCTTGCGAATGCAAGTAGCCGTCACATCTCTTCTCAGAGATAAGTTTCCACCATTCTAGCGAGTCTTTCACTCTGTATTTTTACAGTCTCTGTACATTTCTTTCATTAATAGAAATTGTCTATTACTGCATATCTGTGTTTATGGTTGCATCTCTGATACATTTTTGTTATATTATTGAATATCTGCGATATCTTTGTGCATTTCTTTATTATATCTCCACTCTCATTTCGTGCCGAAAAGAATCTGGATCAGTGGTATCGGAGCAAGTTGTTGATCGTTTTTTTCAGTGCATGTCCATAACGAGGTCCGAGTATAGCAAGTTGGATCTCGATCTTGTCTCTCTTGAAGACAATCACTCTCGCACGCCCAAGAAACCCTCCATGGCGGAAGAAAAGAAAAACGATGGAGCAGACGATCCTATAAATCTGTTGCTTGAGCAAGCTCTCACGCGACAGAGGGACGAAATGATGGAGAATATTTACCACATCCTTCAACATTTGCCGATAGAAACAATTGCATCTTCATCAAACTACCACTTTGGAAGCACCTCTCCTTTCAGGGTACAGGTTAATTTTGATATTCCCATATTTGAAGGTCAGATAAATGTCGATGCCCTAGACAAACGGTTAAATCAACTAGACGATTATTTCTTTGTTCACCATTTTTTCGACAGGGAAAATATCACCTTCCCACTCCTTAAAGCTCTCCCCCATGTCAAACATTGGTGGGAAACTTACAGGGAGAAAATTTCCACAGAGAATTCTGGAATATATGGGGCCGAGCCCACTTGGGATTTTTTTGTGGATGCGGTAAAGGAACAGTATTACCCTGTTGGAAACTATGAGCACTAGTACATGAGATGGACCACACTGCGGCAAGAGAGGGGCCAAGCAGTTCCAGTGTTCACCAATACCTTCCATACCTTGCACACCAAGCTGGGTATCAAAGACTCCAAACGACATTTGGTTCTGATATACCGTGGAGCTCTACACAGATACATCCAAACTGAAGTGGATTTTTTGGACATCTCATTACTCGGTGTTGCTTATCTATATGATGTTAAAATCGAGCAGAAATTTAAGCACCAGAACAAATAGGTGTTCGGGTCTACAAATCCGCAACAACCAAAGTATGACAAAGACGTCCCTAACAAACAGTCTCCCGAAAACCTGTCCAAGCCACAAGAAAAGAAGGGTCGCTGGAAGACAAAGAAGGACACCGGGAAATGTTGCGATCTCCACAAAAGACCCTGACACAACACCAATGAATGTCGCTCAAAACAATCATTAATGGTCAAGATCAAAGACAATGAGCCAAACCCTGATTCAGAATCTGATTCTGAAAATACTGGTAAAAGACAAATCATCGACGCAGACCCCACTGTTATTGTCACAACCGCAACAATTCAACCAGAAGAACCAACATATCCTGAAGAGGGGGAGCACCTTATTCATTCACAGATGTGGGTGAAGTAGACCCTGCTGCATTTTATTGTTGATAGCGGAATCCATAAGAACCTCATCTTAGCAGAGGTCGTGAAACAATTGGGATTGTTGACAACACCACACCCGCAACCATACAACATCGGGTGGCTTCGTCGAGGACAAGATCTTCATGTCAGCCAGTAGTGTCGATTGTCATACGGCATCCAGGCCTTCAAGGATGAGGTATTATGTGATGTTGCCCCACTGGATATCTGTGATGTTCTCTTGGGCCAACCATATATGTGGACACACCATGTTGTTTATGAGTCTCGACCCCACTGTGTCATTGTTTCTCTAGGGAGTCATCTCTATAGAATACCAGAGGTAGTTCTGACTATTGCTCAACCTAAATAGTGTCGCAAGGTAGTATCTCAACGAGAGGATATTAAAATTCAAATTCGTTGTTGTTATACTTGCGGTTAAGCATACAGTACAATAAATTTACTTAAACATCCCAAAATTGATTTTCTTGTAGCTTTTCAACGCTTCTCTTATACAAACAGATCCTGGAAACTATAACCATGCCTTGCTTTCTTATACCAATTCCCATCAATGGGCCTTTCTTATACCAATCCCCGCTTCCGAAAATTGCCATCCCCTTTGTTTTTTCCCTCTGCTTTCCCTTTCCGGTTGGTTACTTGTTTTTCGAAAAATGTCTAACTGTGGGAGTTGGCGGATTCATGTCTTTAGATTTCCCCTGTTACTTTTATATCACCAGCCCGACCGACCACTTCCCCATTTCATATTCAACAAACTTTTTGAATCGTGGGTTCCCGGATAGACGAGTTCAACATTGCGTTTCCATTGTTCCGTCGCCTACAAATAGCACTCAGACTTTCATGATCTACAAATTAGCAAACAAATTCCCCTTTATCTCTTTTTCTTTCAATTTTTGTTTACTTGATCCTTTTTTCGAATGTGTCCCTTTTCTGAATGTCTCCTGCTTTTATATACATCACCCGAAGTTCCGCAATATACAAATTGACCCTCGAAATTCGTCATTGTCTCCTGTTGCGTGTTACACATTTTGCATTCAACAGTTGGGGTAGATACAATTTGACCATCGGCCCCTCACGTCTCCTGAGTAAAGCTTGTGGGCCTGTTTTCAAGACCGTCAATATTTCTTGTTCTGACTATGTCTAATGATTTTATATCACGAGTCCGACCAACCACTTTTCCATTGCATACTTGGCCACTATTACCATCGTCGGTTCCTGGCCAGGCTTGCTCAACATTGTGCTTCCATTGTTCCGCTACATACAAAGAGCACCCGAAATTCCGCGATATACAAATTGATGGTCGAAATCTGTCGTTCTGACGTGCAATTTGACCATCGACCCCTCATGTCTCCTGGGTATATCTTGTGGATCCTGGAAGCTATAACCATGCCTCTCTTTCTTGTACCAATTCCCATCAATGGGCCTTTCTTATACCAATTGCCGCTTCCGAAAATTGCCATCCCCTTTCTTTTTTCCCTCTGCTTTCCCTTTCTAGTTACTTACTCGTTTTTCGGAAAATGTCTAGCTGCGGGAGTTGGCGAATTCACGTCTTCAGATTTCCCCTGTTACTTTTATATCACCAGCCTGACCGACCGCTTCCTTGTTTCATATTGAACAAACTTTTTGAATTGTAGGTTTCCGGATAGATGGGTTGAACATTGCGTTTCCATTGTTCCGCCGCCTACAAACAACACCCGGACCTCCGCGATTTACAACGCAAAAAAAATCCCCTTTATCTCTTTTTCTTTCAATTTCGATTTACTTGGTCCTTTTTCCGAATGTCTCCTGCTTTTATATATAGCACCCGAAGTTCCGCAATATACAAATTGACCCTCG
The DNA here is from genome assembly GCA_010110895.2 of Picea sitchensis. Classification (NCBI taxonomy): domain Eukaryota; kingdom Viridiplantae; phylum Streptophyta; class Pinopsida; order Pinales; family Pinaceae; genus Picea; species Picea sitchensis. The sequence continues at coordinate 14,944 of SNQJ01S0265640.1, forward strand.
AAATTCGTCATTGTCTCCTGTTGTGTGTTACGCATTTTGCATTCAAGAGTTGGGGTAGATACAATTTGACCATCAGCCCCTCACGTCTCCTAAATAAAGCTTGTGGGCCTGTTTTCAATCCCATCAATATTTTCTGTTCGGACTATGTCTAATGCTTTTATATCACGATTCTAACCAACTGCTTTTCCATTGCATACTTGGCCACTATTACCATCGTCGGTTCCTTGCCAGGGTTGCTCAACATTGTGCTTCCATTGTTTCCCTATGTACAAAGAACACCCGAAATTTGACGATATACAAATTGATAGTCGAAATCTGTCGTTGTGACGTGCAATTTGACCATCGACCCCTCACGTCTCTTGGGTATATCTTGTGGCCCTATTTTTGAAACATGCTCGACCGCTTTTCATACTTAAGCATTTCTTGAAATCTGTTTTGCGGATTGGCGGGACGATGAAATGTGCAATGCTTGCTCGCTCTTCACCATCCCCGCTACCTTCAGACTTTCTAGATATTCAATTAAAGCTTTAATGCTAGTAGTTCATCGTGCAAGAACCGTTAAGATTTTCATTAATGTCCGGAAGGCCGGAGAAGATTTGTCATTAATACGAATTAAACCAAGATTTGCGGAGAAGAACGTTATGCTTTCTAAGTATTCATTTCAAACATGATGCAATCTTTCATGTGTGGGCTGGTTGGCGCCTTTACAAAATCTCTAATTCTTGATCGTTCCTCGTCGTCACCGCCAACTTCACACTTTTTTCTAAATATGAAATTAGTAAGCTTTAATGGTAACAACTCATTACGCACGAACCCTGAAGATTGTCCTTGATTATCAAAAGGCTCGAGCAGATCTTCCATTGATACGCATTAAACCAAGATTTGTGGACGGTTATATTATCCCTCCTATATTTTCATTTCAAACATCATCTGGAGAAAACGAAAATTCTCGTTAACTTATGGCAACAGTTCTGTCTAGATACAGTAAACACCTTCGGACATGATGGCCAGAGGTGCCAGTATTCCAAGGCATATTCTTACTACTCATCTCCCTCCGCCCTGGAGCAAAAAAGGAGATGGTCCCTTAGTGCATCGAGAGATATATTTCAAGCCAAAGAATTCCAATGCAACCCTGCCTGCTCAAACAATTTTCCGACTTGCATTGATACCTGTCGCAGATGTTGATGCGATGGATTTCAAGCCGGAAGAAGATGATCCGATGGACAACGATACGACAATAGATGATGGCAATGTAGAGACTGGTCCCACTACTATGCCCGAATTGAAATCAACTATAATGGGCGGCACTTTCCAGCTCGGCGATGGCAGTCCTGACAAAACCAAAAGAATGGGTTATAGAAAAGAAACCGACGTTGAACGCAGTAGCCGTTTTGCAACCCGAAAGTAGGAATTCCAGAGGTCTAGATTAGTCTATTCTGGGCATATGTCTTTCACTGTAAGGAAATGATTTGTTGATGCTCCCAGAGATATATTTCAAGCCAAAAAACTATTCAATTGCGGGACCACTGCCTTGTTCTCTGGATATGCAATTAACATATTAGGGAATGAGGACCATAACTCCCCCTGGTGCAAGGCATATTCCTACTAGTCATCTCCTTTCGCCCATAATGGACTAACTCAGGCCTCTGGAATTGCACGTGCAACCTGTGCCCCTGAAATTTTCAAATGTGGTTTCTTGGTGTGTCCTAACTTTCAGTTTCGGGCTATTATGTTTGCCCTGCAACGTTTTTCGTCTTCTTCCTCACAGGAAACTTGTGAGAACTATGAATTTTACCACATGACTTTTGTTCATCTGCTTCAAGCCAAGGATTTACTCCACTGCGAACCCACTTTCCTGTTTCTTTGTTGGCTCATGTCTTCTGCAAAATATTGAGATCGGGGCACCAGACATTGATCCATCGAAGAAAAGGCTGCAAGGATTTCATTAAAAAAAAGTCACAGTATTCAGTTTTCTATGCATGTTGAATAGCATCTCGATGGCTCGTGCATGTTGCAGATCCTATGCCTGTGTCTATGGAAAATATGTTTAGTTTTTAGTCCCAAAGAACTCGGTCCAATTTCTAAGCATAGATATACAGTGCTCAGTATTGTTTTATTTTAATGGATTTACTATTAAAAAATTTGCCTTGGGAGTCTTGTTTACTGCTTCTTTTCTGGATTTAATACCTCTTCTCATTGGCATGGTTCGATAGTCTCGTAGTTCTTCGATATTGTATTCACTTAGGTAATTTGTTCTAAAATGGAGCATTTAACAATTATATGGCAATGCACTATGTCGATCCATCAGTCTTTTATGGAAACAAAAAAATGAATTTCAGATAGTTTTCAAACCAACGTTCAATTCTATTCGTGGTGCAGATAGAACATAGCAATACCAAATCACAATGTCGCAACAAGATCATCATTCTTGTTTCTAGACAACCCATACTGCAAGAAGTTTAATACTTAAGTTAATATGTTACAGTCGTGGAAGAATGTATCTAATTTTCAAGAAATCATTTGTTGATAATTACTAGAAAATAATGGTTTTGCAACAATGGGGCTTGTTTGAAACCAATTCCCCCTTACGAAAATTTCCTTCCGCCTTTCTATTTTCCCACTCTTTTATCCCCTGTAGTTTTTGTTTCTGGTTATTTGGTCGTTTTTCCCGAAAATGTCTTGCTGCGCAGGTTGGCGAATTCATGTGTTTCGACTGAGCGCTTCCACTTTGTCTAAATTGCACTTCTCACAAGCTTCCAGTGCATAAGAAGAGAAAAAAAATTGTGGGACAGACGGAAGAGCCCGAAATTTAGAGTGAGAACATGAAACTTGAACATGATCTGGATAGCATATTCCACTACCTTGATCAGCCCATAGATGTGACCGAACATAGTCGTCCAATGGACATATATGATACTGAACATTTTGACGAAGATGAATCTTTCGTGTTCCAGAGCGTTGTTTTTGACATTCAGTCCAAAAAAATAACTATTGAAAAAAAAGATGTGAAAAATAAGAAAGGAAAATCTCGTTCAGAGGCTAACCTTGCCAATATGCGGTCGTCCCAAATTTGTTGACTTCACATAGTGACCGTAGATGCTCTTGATGATTCCATTGGAGGCATTGAGGCTGAGAATGCAAGATTGACAGACCAGGTCAAGGAATTGGAAGAAGCTTTGATTCCTATGCCATTGCTTGCCAATCCTTTGGCAATAACCATGCCAAAGACTCCTGCAGCCAAGTTAAAAGGATCCTCCAGCCTCCTCGCATCCTGTAGAGGATATGTGGAGAATAATATCAAGAAAAGAATGGAACTGATTGCAGAGGCGTGGGAAACATCGCAAACCATGATTGATCCAGGTGGATATCGGTGGCCACCCACCTTTTCCAACTGGCTCAAAATAGTTTTCTGGCAATTTTGGTAATTTGCTATTTTTAGC
>SNQJ01S0265642.1:0-11974 GCA_010110895.2 Picea sitchensis
CAAGGATTTGGATAAATTCATTAAATGGTAGAGTATGCATCATCATCTCATCCTCATGACTTGTCTCTACATCTTATACTTCATAATAAGGAGGATCTATCTTGTCCAAGGATTCTCTTTCTTCCTCCCCCTCTGAATCATAGAATAAGGTATCATCAAAAACTTGAAAAGGAAAGTGACTAACCTCGTCCTCTTCTTCTTGTGCAGGACGAACATGCTCGTGGATGACTTCATCAGAGGGAGGAGCACACATCAATACTTCATCATCATGTTTGATATATTCAGGCTCTCACTCTTCAACCATGTCTTCATTATCCTCGGTAGAAGCATGAGTGAATTATTTCTCTTCCTCATGGGATTGGAAACCCTCATTAGGATCCCTCTCCTCAAGCTCCTATTGGTTGATGAATTGTTCCCTTCTTTCAAAGATCTCAAGGGAAACTAATATCTTCAGACTAAGTGTATCTAGGGTGCCTTTGGGGTCATCAACTTTGGTTTCTAGAGAAAAGACGTGTTTTCTCTTGAACAAAGAGATATTCACCTCGATTTGTATGGCCATATAATAGGAATCATCGATTGTTTTTTGCCCCTTTTTATTGAGGAGGATCCCTAAATGCACTAAGAGTGCATTGGTATAGAGGTAAATGAGGTACTTGTCTCCAGGATGATGGTTTTAGGAATCTGATATAGCATGTTCTCAAACCTAGTATGGAATTCCTTGATAGTCTCATTCTTAGTTTGATTTATGTACTCGATTATTTTTAGTAGCATTTGGATATCTTCCAATTTAATACCCCATCACTTGAGAAAGGTTTCTTCTAACTGGTCCATAAGAGTGGCAGAGAAAAGTTTAATTTCCAAATCCTCGGCATCATCACTGATAGGGTGGAATTGAAATAAAGCCCAAAAGTTATCCATGTGATTATCGGCTCTAACCCCATCACTACCAGTGAATCTAGGGAGCCATTTTTCATACCCTGGGGGCATTTGTCGAGGATAACCCATAATTTTACTCATATCCAAGGGTTTAAAATTTCCTGGGTCCCATTGAGAAGCCATGTGAAACTCAATCATTAGTGGAGTCACCAAATAATCCTTCTAGGGATCATCAAATGGAAAAAAGGGAATCAACCTCAGTGGAGTTTCCAGGTAAGATTCATAAGATTAAAGGCTTTGAGGGAAAGGATTACCGAAAAAGTTTCGTTGAGGAATATTGACTTAGTGTTCCCCGACAATGGTTCCAAATTTTTATCGCACAATTTCTACTTTCCCAAAGACCAAGGCAAGCGGATATAGAATTGGCATAACTGGGAATGACCTATCACTGTCACCTTAATATAAAATCCCTTTCTATTTAGGAGTATGTAGCAGTACCCCAGGGGATACGTCTCTAGTGACCTGAGGGTTTCATAAAGCTAAGGAAAATGATACAAGAATATCACTTCCTTGTCACAATTCACTCAAGTTAAAAGGGTTCTTTATGTCTTAGAGAGATGAAGCAAATGAGAAATGTTGTGTACCTGCCCAGAACAAGACAATAAAATAGAAAAAGGACACTTTCCAAGTACCAAAATGATATTAGTGCTTCAGAAGACAATGAACTCTTAAAATGTGCTAGCTGATATAGAATTGCAACAGTATAACAATTTATAACAGAAATAATAAATTTGCAATGACCACAATAATTATGCTTCAAAATGATTGATAAAAGACTTGAAATAATAGCTTTAACTAGGCCAATTGATAATAGATAATCACAAGCAGTTTTAGCAATGTCTAGCTAACATAACATGTCACTTTTAGGGTTAATTTGTTGTTGTTAGATGGTTGTAGCAATATTTTGCAACAACAACAAGTAGGTTAATTATTTAGGCTAAACTAAGGCTAGTAGAAGTTAGTAAGTGTTTAAGAGAAGATGTTCTGAAAATTGTTTGATCAATCAACACTTGTAATGGGTAGATTAGTGCCTTATAGTGTAATGGAGTCAATGATGGTAGCAACAACTCTTAGAGGAAAATAACAATGATAATATTTATCCAAAGGGGATGGGGAGGATGAGAGAGGTGTTGGTAGCCCAAGGCCTCAAAAATCCAACTCCTAGAGATAATTGCTAGAAAGTAATAAAAAGTAGGCCCTAGCGATTTCTCTTTTCCTAAGACAAATTGAAATAAAATATGCAATAGGCAATGAGGTAGGGTTACTAGAGTGATACAATGGTAGGGCTCTAGTATATACTTCTAGATAGGTGCCTTTCAAGAAATTTTAGCAAGTGGAAGACTATAGAGAAAAATGAGGTGACGTCATGCCCTTCTAGGGTGACATTGAGTCTCATGGGTGGAAAATTGGGACCCATCTGCAAAACGTTAGGCCCCCCAAGGCCATGGATGATTCCACACGTGCCAATTAGAACACAACTGCCTCCATAATGCCAATCCTGATGTTGTTTGACGTCTAGGGTCACAAAGGTGACATCATGGGCCTCCCAAGGCAAACATATAGGTGGAAGAGAAAGATCCCCCTGGGTCTAGGTCTGCCAAAGTGTCTTCGGTGAAACGCCCTTATTTCTTTCTGATGCAAGTCTCTAACATCTCTCTGCCCCTAGCTGGGGTCACAACATCCATCTGTGGGTTTCCAGCCCCATGGAGGTCTGAGCTAATCATCTCCCCATATACACTTGTCCTGCAGCAACAACAAGTACGTCCTCTAGGGGCTCATAAGTCATAGGCATCATATCAATGTCAATCACATATACTAATGAAATTACCCAAACATGTGCATCAAACCCCCCTTTACCCAGACAAATTCTCAAAGATGTTATGCAGTTTAACAAGTCAGGTTTGGAGAGGGTCTCATAATGTCCTATTGGGCTAATTCTCCTTGAGTTTGGGGTGTTTCCCAGGTGATAACCAATATAGATCATGTAAGTGTGTAAAATGGTGTAGGGGAAGTGTTTGGGCAGAGGATGTAGTGATAACAGGGAAATGTAGGTCTTGCCTATGGGTGCCTTTGTAGAGGGAGAGTTGCACCTTATCATGTATGTCATTGTTTCCTAGCCCATTTATTGCATTTTATTCTTAGTCTTATTTCTTTTGGTCTTTTTTCTTTTCAAGGGAAAATCTTAGGGACACTGTCATGGCATGGTGACCATAGTTGACAGTGTTACCCACAAACATTCCATGGAAATGAGAAGGCTGACTGTAATGTCCCCACTTTGGGACATCATCACAGTGTAGAGGTTTATGATGACCAGAGTAGCCAGATGGGTGTTATAGCGAGTACAAGGGTTATTGAGAGGCATTGTGAGGTTCATCTTGCATTTCTCATCATCTCTCATCATTATGATCCATTCCGCACAGGTTGGATTTGGTTCCGTTGCATTCGGATGATTTCCATGATTTTGACTATTTTGAGCTATAAGTCAATTAAATTCACCGAAGAGGTCATTTTGGGCACATTACTTGGAGGAACCTCTCAGTGTAATAGCTCATTGGAATCGGGAGGAGCAACACTACAGGATGGGATGGCTAGAAGTGACTTTCAATGGCCAGAGATGCCATAAGGAGAGATAAGGCAATTTTCAGAGGTAAAAATGTTCATTAATTAATTAAAGTGATTTAATTAATTAAATAAATATTAATAAAATGAAAGTCACTTTGGAGGGACAAGGTGAGCCAAAAAGTATAAAGGAAAGGCAAGGGCCTCTACTCATGGATTCATGTATGATCATCTTTTGATATCTGGCTTTTAGCTAGTGAGCCCAGCATTGGGGGTTTTCAGGGTTTTGACTTAACAAACCCTAGAGGATAATTCAGTGGTGAAAGATTCCACCTAGCTTGTCCCAATATTGGTCTCGGAGATACAATACGCTCCCACACCATTCTAGTTCCAAATCTACTCAGTTGCAGGAGGATTCTACATCAGTTACATGTGCAGATAGAGAGAGGGCGCACTAGTTGAGGGTTTCCAGCAAGAGGGGCACACCATCCATTGAGGGAGGATTCATTCTAGCTGAGGAGAAGAGATTTCGGGAATTCCAGGTATTGGGTTTTCCTTGCAGGTGACTTGGCATCATTCTTGGTTGTTTCCGGAGGCATTTCAATGGAGGGTTTATTTGTATTGAGATTGGGATGATTTCCCAAGAGGAGGGTGCACCATTTCTTGGAGGGTGGCTAGATCCAAGGGTCTAGCAGGTCCTTTGATTATTTGAGCACTTGGGTTTCCATTGCAGCGTCCTGATCTATCATTCTAGCCGATTTGTGGAGCCATTGGAGGTCTCTAAGAGAGAGGCCGAATTATTAGGGTTTCAGCCATCCAGGAGGGTGCACCACACATTGGAGGAGATTCAGATCCATAGGGTTGGAGAGGGATCTTAGAGATTCAGGAACCTGGGTTGTTCTTGCCATCACCCGATCTATTGTTTGGCATCTTTCTTGGGGTGATTGGACACATTTGGAAGCAGGGCTGAATTGTTGAGGAGCTTCAGCATTCCAACAGGATGTGGCATCATCCAGTTAGGGTTTATGCACTTCATATGGCCAGATCTACCTTGGCATTAGTATTCATCTCTTATCCAGCCTTTGGAGGCTTATTTTGTATTGTCGGGAGTTTTTTGTACCAGCTCATACTTCTATCTTGGAGCCATTTGTTGAGCATTCTAGATCGGCATCTTCATTGTAGCAGGTTCCTCTATTTCATGAATAAAATCATATTTGGGATGTTTTGGCTTGTCTATCATATTGCATATGGTTGAGGTATGTTCCATGATTGTATCTTCTTGTTATTTGTTGCAACACACATATAAACACATCAGTAAAACCCTAAATGTAACTGTAAGGAAAGTGTTTGACGAAATACCACAACTAGAAAAAGATTTTAAAGACACCCAAAACCGTGATGATCCTGGCATAATGGCTTGGGATCATTACAATGACTCATGATGAGACCCCCTTTCCCTTGGCTATGCCACCAAGAGCAACTAACCTGGTTTGGTGACCAGATAGATGGTAGTTTCATACCGCTACATTCTCATGGACCTAATAGGTCGACTCATAATGAGACCTCCCATCCACCAACTAGTACCTTGAGTCTTGTTTTATATTACAGGTCCCCTTTTCTTACTGAGAATCCCTTTATTGCTTTCTTAGGAATCCCTAGGTGAAACATCTCAAAGGTTTCATTTTGGATTTTAACTCTTTCCATCTAGATGAGATGAATAATGATGAAAAGTTGTAAGTATGGAAGGAATGGACGATGAAATTTCATAGACCCACCTAGTGGAAACTCGTCCTAAAGGGGAACCAACTTACTAGGGAATTTTTTCACCCCCCCAGGTAAGAACAAGTTAAAGAGAATAATTTCTAAGAAAACGTTATTAAATGAAGGAGAGTTTAGTGCAACATATTCAAATGCTTCGAAAATCATAGTGACACATACCATGATACCTGGACTCATTACATCATGGATAAAGACACACTGTTAGTTCAGGACTAGGTTGGTGGGATTGATGTTGTTGTTGCTGATAGACGGGTTGCACTAAAGAAAAGATGGGCCCTCCGGGGCCAGCTCAAGTCGTCTAGCTCTTGGCACTCCATGTCTAAGACCCGTGGGCCTCGAGAAGTGTTCTCCTTAGTTATCTCTAGGATAGGGGATAGCAAGGCCCTCCTTCAAGTTGATCACAACAAGAATGTGAGAAATTGAGTAGGTATTTGTGGACTAGAATCTCTATCTACCTCCAAAAAAATTCTAATATAATTTCCATCAACCAAAACTCCAAGGGAAAAATTGACAATTTCACCTAGATCAATTTGCTAATTTGACCTCTTTGGGTGTAGATTAAAGAATGGATTCCACTTCCTTAGAATCAAGGTTGAATTTCCCCACCTCCACCTCTTGCTCAATATCTTCTCTATATCCTTCACTAACATAAAGATAATTCATCCATAGACCAACATATGAAAATCTGGGAGATACCCTAGCATTAGCATTCACTTCAACACCTTATATTCCTATAATGCCTTCTATTTCGTTTGACGACCATAAATATACCTTGTTAATGCTTGGTTAGCCAACTCCACCACCTAGTGCATCCTAATATCCTCCCTTAAGATCAAATTATGCTTTCCCCCCTTCTCTTTAATGCACTGCTTCCTTTTTGTGTCGGGCTAGTTTTCGTAAAGTGTATGTTCACCTTGATGGTGGTAGCAACTTTGTTTCCTTGGACCCTTGGTTGGAGTTTTCACTCCTTGCTTCTCCCCTCTATTTCACTTAGCTAGACTAGGTCCTCATGTATTCCTCCCTCCATATCTCTGGCACCAAAACTATATGAGTTTTAAAATAGAGATCCAAACCATTTAGATCGAGTGTTGAGCTTCCTCCACTATTCTTCTCTAAAGATGATGAAGTGTGTTTTCCCTAGGAAATATAGGAGTGAAACTCATCTGAATAGGAGTGTTGTCATCTAATTATCTAGCCAATGAATTAATGGAAGTAGTATGAGGATTTTCATAGTTATCATTATCACGTCTAACCTTTGACTGTAAAACCTTGGGGGCACTGCCATGCTTTTGGATATAGTTTGGAACCTTCACCATGTTACCCCTTGAAGGAGTCGCCACATTATTCCCCTCTAGAATAGATGGGGGTCTGTTAGTGAAGATAAGTCTCCCCTTGAGTGGATCATATAAATAATCAATCAACTCCTCATCCCCCTCCATAATTTGGAAAATCCTAAGACCCTAAGTCTACAAAACCCTAATCCCCTACTGTGGTGTTAATTATTAAGTAGTTATATTAATTATGGTTCAATTTTAGTAGTTATTCATTTATTACAACACATCCACTATTAATTATCAAATAATTTTCAATTAAGGTATTGATTTGAATTTCTCCATCTATTTGATCCATCCTTTAAAGATCCACGCCTCTTTCTTTCATTAACTTTAACGAATTGCCTCAATTTTTTTTTTAAATTGTCGAGAATGTTCATGTTGACTAATTTTTTTATCCATAATGGTGAATTTTATCAACCTTTCTCCACATATATATGTTGATGATTACAGCTGCGTGAGACATCCTCCAGGACACAGATTGATTGAGTCGACCTGAGAGAGAGCCCATGAGTTGGGTGTGTGGTTCCTATCTGAGATAGAACTGGAACGTTGTGATGGACTCCTCCTTATAGAGAGTTGAGATGAACTCCAGATGATTCTCCTGTGTAACGCAATGAGAAATAAGATCTATTGATTTGGACATGCGTGTGGTTGAGCACAAGGTGGATGTGTGAATTCCCATGAGCTGGGTGCATCGTTATGAGATAGAGATGAAAACGATGTATTAGCCTCCTATGAGCAGAGAGTTGAGATGACGAACTCCATATGACTCTCTTGTGTAATGCGGTGGGAAATAAGATATGTTGAGTTGGATGTGCATGTGGATGAGCACAGGTGAACATGATCCTAGTGGTTGAGCACTAGTGAGTGTGGTTCTCGTGTGAGACGTAGTGATATAGAGATATGGACATCCCTATGGATGTGCCCCTAGTGGTTGAGCACTAGTGGGTGTATGGGATCCCTTGATATATTGTTCAAGAGTCAGACTTACATGTAACCCTAATTTTAATGTAAAGGGTACAGGTCGACCACACCTTAATGTAATAGATAATTAATGTAACAAATAAATAATTTGGTTATTATTAATTATATTGTGAGTTAGAGAGGTCGGCCCTATTGTTCCAATAGACACTTTTGTTGACAGGTCCAGTCTAATATAAGTAAAGGTAAATTCCCCATTGAGGAAACATATCTTAAGTGTGAGTTTGAAAATTTCATCAAGTACATCTTCTTGGGAAAAGTGCGCACCTCTCTTGGGCACTAGTCTTTTAGAGTTTGTAACCACCCTTTTGTGTGGTAGGTTTTCTTGGTGGAGTAGGTATTTCTCTTGAAGAATATAGCAAAGGATTGGCTAGGTTTTCTTCCCTTTTTGAGAAGGGTTTCCCAAGATACTTCTTATGTACTTGTGCATGGTGTTTCTTCTTGTGATCTTGGTTGTTGCAACAAAATTATTTATGGTTTAAGTAAAATGCTAAAATGGAATGAACTTCATGCTTAAACCTTGCCTATTGAAAAATGAACATGGTATCGGAGATTAGGTATTGAAGAACCCATGCACAAGCACTTAAAAGCTAAATTCGTCCTCCTTCTGCAGTTTTGTACGACCTCTAGGGTTTTTGCATAAATCTGTACGACCCTCACTTGTTTGGCCTTTTCAACACCTTACACGTGGACATTGGGGCTGAAACTTGGATAAATTTGTATGGACCTCCTCAACGAACCTCCAGAGATATTCAAAGTGAATTTCTGAGGATTTTGAGTTTTGGGCCCTAGGGTTTAAAAAATTTCTGCAAAATCTTGATCTTAGGGTTTCTACAACTTCTTGAAGAAATGTTTCATCTCAACAAGCATTCTTGTGACACTATCAAAGTTTATTGTTGGCAGTCATAAGCCAAAAAAAACCTAAGGTTACTAGTCCAACCTAACCATTAGGTTTTCCAAGTCCAGTTGGCGAGAGTTTGTGAAGAAATCCGAAAAAAATGAAGAACAGAACTTTAGTAGAAGATAGGCTTGATGGAACAAGCAACTTCAGCTCCTAGAATTCAAGGCTTCAGGTCACCCTTGAATAAGATGACCTTTTGAACGTGGTAACAAAATTTTTACCAGATACAGCTACCGATGAAGAGAAGGAAATAATAAGGGAAGAAGATGTCAAGGAAAGAAAAATAATCATCTACTCAATAAGATATCATCTCTTACCTCGTATTGTGAACCTGAAGACATCTTATGAAATGTATGAAGCACTAAAATATATGTTTGAAAGTGACAACACCCTTAGAGCTCTTACCTTAAAGGGCCAACTTCAAAGTACCAAGATGACAAAAGGTGATGCAGTCTACCTTCTTTATGAAGATATCAAAGATCAAAGAATACAACTATTTGTAACATCCTTAGAGTTATGGAACTACTACTAACTATTCATCATGTATATAGATGCAAAAAATGTTGTACTAGGAATACAAATTTATAAAACATTTCAACAACCATAGATTAAAAGGGACCATATCCACTAAGGGCTTCCATCTTGCTACCAACCTTGGATGATTGAATGACTGAAGACTAGTTTTTTTCTTGAGATGAATCCCATTGAACTATGTCTTCCTCCTTTGACATCAAATGGCCCACATCAAAAGATCCAAAAAATGGATTGGAGGAACTGTAGAATTTAAAACCTCAATTGTTGTCCTTTTCTTGCTTTGTAGCTTCACCACTCCATCCTCTAGCATCCCAATTTTCTCCTCCATTTCTTCAAGCCTCTATGTATTATTTTCCTTATAGATTTCGATTGGATTTGCTTGTTTTTTATAAACATTTCTTATAAATTTGATCCAATTACCTATATTTTCAATGCTTGAGCCTCCAATGCATTTCTTCTCTCATAGTATTTTCTCCATCCTTCACATTTTCACACATATAAATAAATACATTCACAAGCCTCACCAATATGCCTCCTACTCCTTTGGATTCCCTTGCGTAGGTCTAATTTTTCATAGATTGCACAACATTTAGAATGTCCATGGGAGCTAGCTATTATTTCAATCCCAAGGCAGACTAATCAAACAACTTCTAGTACACAAAGAAGACTTTGTATCTATACCAAAGTAAAAATTAACCTAGACTCTCCAAATATCTAAAACCATGATACGAGAAAAATGTTGAAATCTACAACAAAGAGCAAATTCCAAATTATTTGAGCATTTAACCACATGTGTTTGTTTGTCCCATCCTTACATGCTTGATAAGAGAGATAACCATTAACATGAAGAATGGAAGTATATGGGGAGGAGGGTCCATAAATGTTTGATTACATCTCTCCATTGTTGTGCAACAATTGTCCCTTGTTAACAAATGCTTAAGCCTTGATAATAACATCATAGTTGATTCATGGGAGATGACAATGAGTTATTACCCCCCACTTTAATTCTCACCATCTTGACTTGTAGAGTACATGTTTTTTTTGTTTTCTTGTCCAAAAAGGAGTTATATGATCTCAAAACATGATAATAGCCAACAAATTCAAAACTTTCTACCAATTTTTGAGCTCTGATAATAAGCCTGCTCAACCAAGTGTCTTGGGGAAATGAATGATAAAACATATGATGAATTATTATGGTGGAATCCCTAATTACCGACATCTATTTTATCCCTTTTTGTTTCAGAATCAACACCCCTTACAACAATGCCGAAAATTTTGCTTGATTATTCATGGCCTTGCCTAATCCCCAAACAAGAGCAGTTTCGTGTTTTACCTTAGGATCAAAAAATGGCCACCCCTGCACCTACCACCCTTGTCCAAAACCTATTCCTATGTATCACTACATACTTATAATTATGGCTAAATACATATTCTTTACTTATTTATTGTAGACAAGGTTTATGGTTAACACCAACCTAGTCAAACTTGATATGTAGGGTCCCTCTTGAGGCATGCACCCTCATTTTATGGGCCCATAGTCCATTCTTGAAGGGATGCATCCCCCACTTGAAGGGACAACTCAAGCTCTCATTTGTATCATCTCATCTTGTGATCTTCTTGATCTATCTTATAAAGTGTTTTATGCCTAAAGGAACCTATATTTTTTATGCTCTCTTATGCTTGACATTTATTTCTTTTATGTGTACTTGTGCATTTCTTGTGTAGTGCACTTGTAATTTGGCATATTTCTCTCTCCCAAGAACACTTGTTATGGATTTATTGTAGAATTTGGGTTTTCTTTTGGTTCCATTTGATTCCCCGCTCCCATTTGTGAATTTCAACAATATAGAATTTGATTTTTTTTAATTATTATTATTTTAAAAAATAATTATTTACAATAAATACATAGTAAATAACCTTAAAATGTAAATAAGACAAAATACATTACAATACCTAGTTTTCTCCCCCCTTCTAATGATAGAAATGAGCAAAACTTCTTTGAAGGTTTTTTTATAATGATATTTTTATTTTTAATCCATCAAGGATGAAATTTGGGGACTAAGAATGGTAATTCAATGGAAAAAAAATAGGGTATTGTGAAAATTAAGACAAGCATAGGTACTTGGAAGGGATAAAAGTGCTTAAGGAATGGTAAAAATTAGAAGAATGGCCATGGGAATAATTATTGCTCAAAATGGTTATGACATGCATGTTTTTCCTTGTTGAATTGGTATAGGCATGTGTTGGAATGCTAAAAGTCTTGGAAAATTCCCAAGATTGTGAAAGAAATTATTGGACATTGCTATCCAAGATAACCAATGGCGAGACAAAGTTGAAATGAAGAGAATGGTATTGCAAGTAAAAGTGAAAAATGAAGACATGGAAGCTTGCTGAAAAATAAGTGAACACCAAGGACAATGTTATTCCAAGGGGTAAGGGCATGTAATATCCCAATCTTGATCCTTTGAACTATATTGGTTTTATATTATAATTATGCTTTTCATTACTATGTTTTTCTCCACACCATGAGGTAGATGCCATGGTGATTTCGAAATAAATATAAACATGATCATTTTTATTTTAATGAAAGGATCCAAGGCTAAATAAGGTAGAGCACCCAAGGGGCTATGAGTCCACCAAAGGAGAAAGAAGGGGATCCAAGGGAAATTGACCTATATCTCATAATATTTCCATATTGTGTCCATAATGATCTTCAATGTGATTGTCCCATTTCCACTTCATCGTAATGTTTATGCTAATTAAATTAGGATCCTAGTGAATTGAGTTAATTACCTCAAGTAATTATCTTCTTTACTCAATCATTTACCTCCTACTTTTTAGTAACCATATTCTATCATCAAGGAACCAAGAAAGATATGATTAATGACTCCTCCTTCTCACCCCATTCACCCATTAATTCATGCAAATTTGAATGGGGAGAGAGCAACTA
>SNQJ01S0265644.1:0-12042 GCA_010110895.2 Picea sitchensis
AAACATAGATGGAGGCATGATCCATAGTATACAATAATGCTGCCTTCACTTGTGATGCTAATTCAATATGGGGACCCTCTTTGTACACATAGAGGTCCTTGGTAAATCTTGATCTGGTAACACAACCGTTCAAGCAACAACCAAGACTTTCTCACAAAGAATTAACTTATTTTTTTTGGACTTCCTTGTATACTAGTGACCCACTGAAGATCTTTCTGTGCAATTCATCGACTATGACTATAACACAAAATCTCTTGCAGATCATATGGTCTCTAATATTTATATCGGTTCCAAAGAAATGCCAGTTCTCTATTGCAACTTTTGACTATAATGAATTTTAGTCATTATGACAATATCTTTAGCTTCAATTTTCAGTCAATGCACTTTGTGGTCTCAACAGGTAGGCCAATTTTATTTAACTGTTTTAAATTTTAGGATTTAATTCCCCTAGAAAGAACAACTTTTCAGAAAACCTTGCATAAACTCCTTTCATGAAGAATTATGTGAATGGAATGACATCCATGTTTCCTCTTGTTTCTCTAAGTTAGTTCCTGTGGATATTTTTCAAGGGTGTTTTATAAGTTCCATTCTTAATTTGGACCCATTCTAAACTATTTGTGATGTGCTCTAGAAGGCTTGTAGGTGTAATCAAAGAAAGGGAAACTAATGTCAGTTATAGAAAATTGGTAATATCTTCATTGTTAACGGGATGAATAGGTTGGGATTATGGATGAAGTGTCGACCATATTTTGACGAGATTTCAAGATATGACTTCAATCTAAATTTCTAAAACATGGCTTTACTTATGGACATCATAATCACGTTGTCAAATCAATGGCAGTTATAAGGAAATGGGATGTAGAAGGACTACCAAAATTGAGAAAGGGGTGGCAACTTTTGAAGAATGGGGTTAATTCCAGTCCTCGAGATAGATAAGATAAGATAATTTTATTAATGTCCACTGAATGACCAGAAAAGTAGGTCAATGGGACTGAAGACTATAACATGTATGAGTACAATGTGTGAGTGCAAATGTAGCTACTAGATAATGCCAGAAATGTCATAAAGAAAGAAAGAAAGAAAACAAACTTTAATACAACCTCACAATGTATATGGCCGTAACAAAAAGGTAATTTGGAAGAAAAATATGTGTTCCAAATTTTGACTTGTGTTATCACATGCTAAATGTTTTATGAATTTGATAAAAATTGTATTCAGGCAAAAAATTTGGTTTGACATGGCTATTTTGACTCTCAGGGTTATATGCAGGGATATTTTAAATTTGTATTAAAAAATATTGGACATTAATCCCAGTATCCAAGTCCACAAGCAAAGCACAATAGCAATACCAAGTGCCAAACCACCAAAGGGAGGAGCCCACAAGGGTTGTTTTCTGTGCACTACGCATCAAGGGAGGTTGGAGGCATTCATATATATATATATATACACTAGTGAATGTTTTTTTCTTGGTCGATGTGGGACTATTATTGACACAGATAAAAAAAAAAAAGGGGGCGCCAAATAAATGTTCAAACCCTCATGCAACCAGATGTCGAGATCTTGTGTCGAGCACATAGTTGTCAACACAAACATACATAGTTTAACTGAAGTTGAAACTCCAAAGTGCCAAATGTTTGAACATAAGTGTCATGTACATGCAAGAATTTACAAAGAGCGCTAGCAGGAGTTTTTGTCCTCATTTTAAAATATTGAGCCTACCAACTATACAAATTACCGATTACAATCAAAATCCAAACGCCAAATGTTTAATTGAGTATCCAAATGTCAAGAAGAAAGTTCTCAGACTTGGACCATCGACCTTTCGGATTAGAGGGACCGAATAAAGGAAAGATGTGCACAATTGCCATATTACAGTGCCTTCAATCCAGTCGAACTTGGAAAGATTTTTCTTGTAGGCCGCACAAGCGAGTGTTCTTGATCTACATACCCATTTATTTCATGGCGTCATACATACCAATGGTTTTGAACACGTCTTGTGCATTAATGGTCGAGAGTTACGATTTCTCAACCTAGTGCAGGAGACGACGTTTTATATCAAATAAGACCTACGAGACTCGGTTTTATGCGGCTTCGGCGTCCCCATGGTAATTATGTGATGTCGCTTTGACCACTGTTTTGGGTGTAGCTTAAGTTGGTAACTTTTGAATATGCCTTGAAGTGGAAAACAATGTCATATGCAAAAGGAGGTGTAGGACTTATAATGGCTAGGAGGATTTGTAATGTACCATGTGTAGAGGTAGTGGGAAGGTAAAATATCATGTGAAGAATTTTGAGCTAAATTGTGGTGAAAAGACAATGATAATGGCCATTTGGGTTTTCCATTACCCAGTTTGCTATTCAAGTTTATTTTTACAGTGATGCAAGAGATTTCAAGTCAGAGGCCATTAACAAATGGCAGGCCACTCATTATACTAAAAGTAATTTAAGAGTTGTTTTATACAACTTTGTACATTGGGCTTGTCCTCACTTCTCTTTCATTCAACCTTAGAATAACCATCTCGAGGAATTAAATGTAAAATCCTCTTGTTGGAAAATGGCCAAATCAAGCTCAACTTGAGTGTTGTGATATCATGGGGTTTCTCTATCATTCGGGCTTAACCTAAATTTTAAACAAGGTCGAGCATCTAATGCATAGTGGCATTATTTGTAATGGTGAATTTTCATCATCTTTTCTATACCTATTAATGGTGGTCAAAGTTGAAGAATATCGATAAGCGGTATTGTTGTTAGAAACAAAGGATTTATAAGTGTTGAGATTGCTATTATTAAAAGAGAGTTCTTGAAAGTTTTGTAGCCATATATGTTGAAAAGAAATCGCCCAAGAATTTGAAACCACCAGCAAGCATCTGTTAATTTCCAACACAACAGTGTTAAATATGAAGGATTTCCCAGATACCCTATGGTATAAATGCCAAGTGCTAATGGTGTGTAGATCTTTGAAATTGTCCTCGAGTTTGTGTGAGTATAAAATGAAGGAGCCAAAGTTCCCATTTTTTAGTTCTAGAGTGCCAAGGACTTTGGTGAGGTCAATGGTTTGATAAGAGGGACAAATATCGAGATGGTTTTGTCATGAGTGAAAATGGAGCAGTGTTGGTTTGAGAGACTCGGTGAATGGAATTATCAATATTTTGGAATTTCCTTTCATCACCACACAACAATGTCTTGGTTTACCCTCAACATCTGCATTCATTAGTAGTGGTCTTCTTCTCAACTCCAACTCTCCAGGTGGAAGAGTTGGTATTGGAAATGCATATATTGCAAAAGCAGTTGCTGAGAATATGCCCTAGTACAATAGAGAAAATGCTTGATAGTGCAAGTCCTAATGATGTTATATTGGATCTTTTGATAATAATTTCAGACTTGACCCAAATGTCAAAGGAATTCTATGAATCGATAGAAAAAACAGACAAAAATGGCATAGCAGTTGGAAATAATTTTTAGTATGATAAGGGCTTCGTCTCCTAAGATTATACTTGAGTCTTTTCTTTCAGAGTGTCATGAAACATTATGATTTCCAGATGGTAGTTTTAACAACTAGAAAGTGAGAAGAGGAGTCTTTTTAGAACATAGTCAAAGACGTCTCCTCTATATTAGAGTTACACTGTTCGAGCCTATATTCTAGCTCAAGTTTTCCAATTTGTTGTTCTATATTTAGAAATGATATCCTCAGGTCAGTTATTATTGGAACAAATGGCAGAGTAAATTGCAAATAAAAAGTCAAAGGATCAAATCAATTTCCAGTTTTTTAATTCTTCAAAAGGTTCGATGAGCATATTCAAGCAGCTTTATCTCATTATCTCCAAATTTTATGGCATAATATGGCATAAAAAATATATGTAGGGGGATGACATTGAAATGAAGATGAGGGTAGAGCAATTTAAGAAGAGGTACAAAAATGCCATTTCAATGATCAATGAGATGACTAAGAGGATAACTTAATAAGACATGGAGGATATATAATTCCAGAATCAATGACGCCCATTTTATATGAGAGCCATGGTTTGAAAAAATTAGGCACATGGTTATAAATTTGGTAGTGTGACTCTGCTAAAAGGGATAACACAAATTTAAGAGAAGATATACAGATTTCAGTATTTTTTTATTCTGGACTGAACATCTCCCGATCTTCATCAACCAAATTATAAATGAAGTTTAATTATTTATTATTATTTTTTTGTAACTTGGGGAATCGGTAACAACGACAGTATCGTACTCGCATGACATGGGGTCGAATCCTGTCGGTTGCCTTATAACCCCTAGGGAGGAATCGCACCGCCTGCAAGCACGCCCTCTGGATAAATCGGGGTGAGAATCGACCTTGAGACCTCTTTTTACATATTTCCTTCCATTTACACGACACTTGCCAATCGGTCTACACCCCTACGGGCTAAAATAAGTTTTTTATTATAAATGTTGAACATCTCCTTATCTTCGCAAACCAAATTTAAAACAAGAGTTGTAATACAGGTGCAAGTCTTGGGCAGTAGGAAAAAAATTTACACGTGTTGATTTTTTACCTCTTCTTGCATTCTGTCTCGTGTGAAGACCAACATAGTGTCACAATACAGTGAAATACAACATAAGTCAAGCGCTGCCCTAATCCGGGAAAAAAATGCCTCTTTGCGGTTCAGATCAGACCCCTATACCCTCAATACTATTCTTAAATATGCCCTAGTGCAACGATTAGAATATGAAAGAATGAGATGCCATTGTGAGAAGCTGAAGGGTTTCGACTTGCTCTTCCTTCGTTCACTTTAGCTCAAACGAATCTCGAGAGTGGCGCTATTGAAAATTGTTTTCCCTTTACAAAATTTTGATTTTGAATACTGAAACATTGAAAATTCAGTATTATCTGGTACCAACCCTTCTATTCCATCCATAATGGATAACATACCTACGACAAAGAAGATGTTGACTCTAGTCCACCATCATTCTAATAATTCCTTACGCGAGCACCATTATTATTTGTTCAATAGGGAAAATGGAAAATCGATCTCTTGAACTCAATCCCTTCTTATCCACTGTAGCTCACATTCTTCCTTTGTGACTCGATTTCTAGTCATCCTCATCATTGATGGTGTTCCTCCTTTGTTACTTTGTTATGGTTTCCTGTTTTTTCAATGGCAGAGGTAAGGTAAAATAGAGTTTCAGAGGGAAAAAAGGATTGGTCGGATAATTCCACGCTTTCATATTTAGCCCCGAACCCCACTTCCCACCCTTGACCCCCTCTTTCCACCCCAAAACCTGACCCCCTATACTATATTGATATCTATTATTAAAAAAACCCCTCAACCCCTTATTATATGTCAATATATTGTTTTGATTTTTTCCACCTTTTAATACCCCTTTATGAACAAACGTGATAGTGTATTTCCTAGTTAGTGAAGCTCCCATGCATTGAATCTACTAGTTCACTTAATCAAATCTAGACTACTATGGAAGGATTATTTGGGAAGTAGGATGTGTTAATAGGATATCAGTTGGAGAATGAGCTCATTAGCTTGAGCCCAAACAATTTTGACACCATCCAGGACTTTCTCACCAAGTTGAAATCCTTGAGGTTGTAGCAGAAGTTGTGTGGGATTAACAAGGAATATGAACAACTTGTTCTATCCATTCTTGCCAAAGTTGAACCTGATTACTCTATTTTAATTTCCACATCCCATTCCATCAACAATTCTTTTGGAGCTGCTTGGAAGATGCCATCCCTTCATGATTTTGTTGTTGTGACGACTAGGGAGAAAGATAAGCTTCTCAGACCAATCTTCGACCAAGGTTTTGTAGATGGGAATGATGAACGATGAAAATGAGACTGCATAATGAAGGTTCATGCAAATGTGGAGGATGCCGAAGATTATGTGGGGACGTCAGGCATTCTTGAGTCTTGAAAACCTCGCATGCCATCAAGGCACGTGTCTCGTCTAACCATGTCAAATTTCGATGCATACATGCACAGTTTGAATAAATTTCAACGTTGGCACTATTCACTGCTCACCATGTGGCGTTGGTAGATGACATTGGTTATGGGTGTGTTGGAAGACGTTCCATGAAATTTCAAGAGAGTTTCGACAAATATTATATAGATGGGAATGAGGAATGATGACAATGAGACTGGATGATGAACATTGATGCAAACATGGACGATCTCAAATATTATGCGAGTACATCATGCATCCTTGAGTCTTGAAACCCTCGCATACCGTCAAGGCATGTGTCTTTCAAATTTCGACGCATACAGGCACGGTTTGAAGAAATTTCAATGTTCACCCCATTCACTAGTCAATGTGCGATGTTGATGTATGACATTAGTGATGGGTGTGTTGGTCGAAGAATTTCCATGACATTTCAAGAGAGTTTCGACAAAGATTCTATATATGGGAATTATGACGAATGATGACAATGAGACTACATGATAAACATTGATGTAAACGTGGACAACATGCCTTACGTTGACATGTCTTTCCTTTCCTTGACATGCCATGCCTTGCCTTGCCTTGACATGCCATACCTTTCCTTGCCATGCCATGCCTTGCCTTGACATTCCTTTCCTTGCCTTGAAATGCCTTGCCTTGACTTGACATGCCATTGCCTTTCCTTGGCATGCCATGCCTTGCCTTGACATGCCATGCCTCGCCTTGCCTTGATATGCCATGCCTTGCCTTGATATGTCATGCATAGCCTTTCCATTCCTTGCCTTGACAAGCCATTCCTTGCCTTAACATGTCTTACCTTCCCTTGCCATGCCTTTACTTGACAAGCCATTCCTTGCCTTGACATGTCTTTCCTTGCGTTGACATGCCATGCTTTACCATGCGTTGTTATTCCTTACCATGACTTGCCTTGCAATGCCTTGCCTTGCCATGCATTCACTTTCCTTGCCTTGACATGTCATGCCTTGCCTTGACATTCCTTCCCTTTCCATGCCTTTCCCTGATATGCCTTGCCTCGCCTTGACAAACCTTGCCTTGCATTGAGGGTCAACAACCTAGAAATGCCAAAACAATGCCCAAGATACTAAGGTTAGTGAGGGTGCTTCCTCTAATGCAATAACCAACTCATCAAATGATGGATCTCATGGACATTTGTGAAATAGTGGCCCCTTGGTTGTCATAACAACCCCCTTAAAGAGATAGATTTACTCAAAATGTGTGCCATTAGTACCAATGCATGTGTAAGCAACCATCTCTCCTCAAACCAAGGAACAAAAGTGGGACAACCTAGTAAAATACGCATAAAGGGTGAAACATCCCACTAAACCAATCTGAACAAAACCACAAAACCATGTGCTAGAGCATGAAACATTGTGATAATACCATCAATCATCTCAAAACCATAGGGCACTCTACAACTATGTGCTGGGTAGTTAGGCGTCCTCAATAAATGTGCCAAGATGTAATGACCAAGGGAGCATTCCATGATATGAGTCATCCAACCTCCTTGAAAGCTCAACCACATGATAAAAATAGGGCCCCAAAGCTAAGGCACTCTTCAAAAATATATCTCAACCATTGAATGCAAAACACACTTTCCAAGGCACACACCTTAGGGATATGTGCCCTAGAGTGAGGGCACACTATCTCAAGGAGCATCAAGCAATGCACAATAAAACTAAGGGAAAACCCTTAGTTGATGGGTATCCCTCTCCATGAATGTGCTAAGGGTAAAAAAATAGTGAACCATATATGTAAGACCCTCGTCAAGCCCAGTTCTCTATCAATATCCACATGTAATATGCAAGCCTCCAAATATGCAATGATTCCCCAAGAGTTGATGCTAAATGAAAAAATAAGTATCAAATCCACAACCGATAGCCATCAAGACACACATCCTCCCAACACAACCTGCTTGGGCAGGGTCTTCAAACTAGTACAATGCCTCATACAATATGATGGGTAACATGTAGAATACGTCATCCATATGTAAGCCAATTGATTTAGGAGACCGCTATTGCGAGATGAGGATGCAAGAGGGCATATTTAAGAGTTGTTAGCAAAATTGCAAATGACAAAATGTCATGCTTCAAGCAATTAAAAACAAGCCTTTGTGAAAAGAGGGATAAGTTAGCTCGTGTGGTAGATGAAAGCACTATATATATATATATATATATTGCCAAATGAAGCATGGTTACACCACATATGGTCTTTGTGCATTTGTCAATGGAAGACATCATTAATGCACGTATCTCACAATGATTTGAATAAGAATGTATCTCACAATGATTTGAATAAGCATGTATCTCACAATGATTTGAATAAGCAACTTTGTTAACTTCATTATTTTTATATTGTTTTCATTTTAATGTCGAGCATACATTTATTATTATGTTTTATTAAGAACTTGTTGGCAGCCAATACAATTTTTTCTATTGCCCTATAAGCTGCCTACACATATGTCTTCTGAACTTCAAATTGTCGTCGCTTTTTGCAAATAAACGATATTTTCATTTCTTGCGACACTTGCAAATTGGTCTTCATTTAGTTTTCACGACTGCAAGCGTGAAAACTACTCCATCGTTCTTTGAACTGTCATGATCTTTTATTGATATTTTTGAGTGGCACTTACCTTTGGTTTATCATTAAGTGGCTAAAAGGATTTTGAACTATGCCTATTTGCCTATTCTTACTTTGATTACACAACTTGATTTTGATTAGCGGTAAGGCTTTGAGCATGAAAATTTATGTTTTGAGACTTGCCTAGTGGTTGAATTACATAGGGGTCATGGTTTATTTTTGTTTTAATGTATGTAATTGTGATCCTTATTATTATGGCTCTTGGCTTGTTAATTCTATAATTATCAATTGCCACAATGTTTTAAAAACATTTGATTACACACTTATACGATGGCACATATTCAACTTTTGGGTTTGATTTCATATTGAACAATCGTGGTTTGAAATAATACAATGGCGCATTGGTATGTCTTCCACAGTTTGATTTTTATGGTTAGAAGTAGAGTGATAAGGTTTAAATGATATTTATGATTGATTGGAGGCGAGAGGTTGTACTTTTCTATTACTATTATGCATGGTGGTGGAATTATTCACCACCACTAACCGCTGCGCACGTGCGTAGCTTTCCCCTTTGATGCGTTCATAGTGGTTAGACGAATGACTTTGCTCCACGTGTTGTTGTTTCAGCCAAACCCTTACCATCGCGCCATACCATGGCTCGATCGTAAAGTGAAGCTAGCGGTAGCAGTCTCTGTTGATGTTCATTAGGTGCTCCAGCGACAGGAATTTTGGGTGGCTCCCGTTCATACAAAGTTTGATGGTTTTAATCCTGTTGTGGCTCGGAAATTTCCATTAACCTTTAGTGTTTTATTAGGAGCCAAGATTAGAAGGATGTTCAATTGAAATTATTGAGAGCAATTTCTCGGTTGCTTCACAGTGCGCCACTGAATAGCGATGGTCCAAAGTGCAAAGTGGAAGAGGTTCTGAACAGCACTCTTCGGTCCACGTAAAGTTAGCATCTATGACAAAGGTTGCCCACGAATATGCTCAAACAACGTTGGCACGCGATTTCGATGATAATCAAATAGTTTATCGCCTGCGAGGGTCGGTATGGTTTGTTTTCTTACACCACCTTACGTTTAGCATGGTTTTCATGGAATATGAGCTTAATATGCCTTATTACTTGCATAGAAGCTTGTTTAATATGTCTAAGAAGTACAAAAGAAATTAGGTTGATAGTATCCTTTTTCACTATGGGCCGGTTAAAATGATTGTTGTTTATCATTTTGGGTTCTGTGACTGATGGAATGATTTCCTTGCTAGCAATTGTTTTGAGGATTCGAATCCTCCACCGGTTGACAAAGCGTGGTGATCGAACAAAGATATGCCCGGTGCCCTACGGTGTCGCGTTACTGAAACCCATACGGAGCTCACTGTCGACCTACCCCACTTTCATGACCAAAGGATGTCCAGTACATTAAACTGTGGCTAAAAACCTAAAATAAAACCTCGCGTAAATTCCAAAGGAGAAAATGCTAGTTTAATCTCGCGTGGAGAGGAACAAGCGAAACCTCATGTCAATCCACGACCCTATGGAGTGTTGTGAGGCTACGGTCGGAGGTTGAACATTTTTTGGCAAGTGAATATCCCTATTAGAGGAATACACGGTATTGCACGAACCCTCGTTTGATTTCGTGTCGAACCTACCACCTTGCTTGCAAAGCTGACCTAACTACCGGCATTAAGCTGCCTCGTCAAACACCGATCCTTCATCGACCCTCTCACGAATGTCAATCCTGACCCTATCGTGTTGAGCGAAGACTCTGATTCAGAGGTTGAACATTTTTTGGCAAGTGAATATCCCTATTCCGAAGGTCTGTGTGCCGAACCCTCGTTTGACTTCGTGTCGAACCTACCACCTTGCTTGCAAAACGACCCTAACTACCCTGGCATTAAGCTGCCTCGTCCAAACACCGATCCTTCATCCAAACCCTCTCCTGAATCTACAGCGCCACCCTGTGATCAATGCGGCTCGTGGTTGGAAAGGTATTATCTTGATGTGCCAATGTTACAGTCTAGAATTCATTCTCTGGAGGATCAAGTTGCACGGCTTACCAGTCAAAAGGCTGAGCTTCAAACCACTGACAAGAAACAGAGGACAACAAGTTCTATTTTGTTTAAGAATGTGGAGTCAGCTACAGCAGTCGTGAATTCAAAATCGACATAGCTCGAGCAGCCTCACTGTTATGTCTATCACATGTTTATATAGCAAACTCATAGCTCTGTTTACAATTTGGATGTGCTCTGTCATATTATATGCATTGCGTACATAGTTATGTTTTGATTAATTAAATTCGTTTTCCCAGTTTAGCTTTGATTGGATTGTCTTCGATTCGATTGATCGTGGTATGGATTTGATTATTTTGATTTGGCTTAAATTGGATACTCTGTTGCTAATTTAAATCGTTTCTATCTTTTGAAAACACAAGCTGTTTCTCGTTTTGAACACAATTAAGTTTCGATTTGAATCGATTACAATGTATATGATACGATTGGAAACAATGGTAAACGATTACGATTTTATATCCATATGATTTTCGATCAACAGGGATACAATTCGGGTTATGTTCGATATGATTCTGTTTCGTGGATAGATACGATTCATAACAGTAATCCCAGTCGGTTAATTCACATTGAATTATTCCACCATGTTATCAGTTCGTTTGCAATGAATATGTTGTTTGAATTCACTTCGAGGAACGAAATTGACTGTATCCAGTCTCACGATTTGTTTCTATATTAGACTCAGTCGTGATTAATTTTGATTATTTATCCAGTCTATATTATGAATTCTGTTGATTCTATCACGCTCCTGTCTGCTGACTGCGCCATGATCAATCACGAAATTCGTCGAGTCGATGCTGTTGAGTATAATTTCAATTGAAAACAATCGTAACAGTCTTCCCATCATTGTATTTGATTGAAACGAAATGAATCTTATGCTCCATTGTTATAGCCATAACAATTGGATTATGATTGTGTTGGATTAGATCGTATCTCATACGATATGACTCACTATGGATTTCATTTAATATGAAACAGTCTTGTTATTATTTTGACCCGATTTTATGGCAGAAGAAAACAGAGTATTTTCACCCCTATTTCCATTAAATCATTTTTGATTATGTTTTATATTGACTGATAAAACCATTTGAATCATTAGTGATTCATTTTTTAATGATTATTAGAAAGAAACTTGGATTTGATTTCTTTAAAAAAAGATTTGATTTGATTTATATTCTGATCTTGTATGCTATTTTAGACTAGCTACAGAATCATATGATTCTGTAGCTAAGTCTGTAGAATCAAATTCTTATTGTTTTGTTAATGAAATATCTTTCTAACTTGATATTTTTGGTCTATTGCAAATGAATTCGAAACTGCAGTGGATTTGATGAGCAGTTAGGAGATATTTGAGATATTTCACTTGCATTTTAGTTTCCTAGTTTAGTTGATTTTGGGATATCTCCCAGATTATGTAAAACAGTTTGATATTATCCACAGGGAGGTT
>SNQJ01S0265645.1:0-11973 GCA_010110895.2 Picea sitchensis
ATCTCAAACAGACACAGTTGAAGGTTCAAATGAGTCAGACTCAAATAATCCAGTAGGGAGAATTAATAGACCAACTTCGTGCCAAACTAAAATTCGCCGAAGGCCAGATAATCGATATCAAGATATTTCAATCCCAGGCAATAGAGATCAGAAAAAGGTTATGGGAAACACAGCAGGGTCTTATTGTTAAAGTAGAAACAATTCAAAGTAGCTTCCAACTCATTTATCAGGTGTTGGAAAACCTCTCTCTTAAAGAGAGGGATGTCGTAGTAGCTCGGGTGGAGTTCCAGGAGGCTATTATAGCCACAACAAGAAGGGAAACACGCAGTAGTTCTAGTTTTCCCATCGCAGAGAAAACCAGGGGTAATATCTTGTTGAAAGAATGGGAGCGAAATATATTTGAAGGCAAACAACAAGCTACGAAGCTGAGGGAATCTTGCGAAGAAATTTTCGGCTTGTTAAGTGATCTTTATTTGGGTTCCGATGGTGAAAGTGGCATGGAGATACTGGGTAAAATCAATACAGCTAAATATATGTTGAATATCAAGGAAAATGAAGAAAGGGAATTAGTCGAAATATCACAAATAGCTCAAACAAACATAATGCAAATAGACAAATGGCTAATTAAACCGAGTATGCTATTATGCTCTATCAATGCCAAAGATCAACAGGTGGAAGGAAAGATGTCGCTATTGATGAAAGACAACTATATTTTTGAGGCAAATAATCAATCCAAGCCATCTAAGTTTATATCACAACTGGTGGAGAAGTGTGTTATTTACAAGGAGCATGCAAAGAGGCAGGTTTCGGGTACCAGATGAGGATAGAGATAAAGAAACGAAATGTTTCGACTCCTTTTTATTGTAACTGAAAACCTGTGGAGCTATTGAGATTCTAGCGCATAAAAATTTGTATAAATATACATTTTGAAGAAAGAAACAAGGCAGGACCTTTTTGATTAATTGTAATAGAGACTGTCTCTTTCCGAGATTAATACAAAGCAATCCGGAGATTCCTAATTTTGTCACTACTGTGTTATGGGTTTGTTCTCTTTGTTATTTCATATTCATTCTTATTTCATTTATATATATCTGATGAATGTTGCATTGAAATTTAGTCAAACGTCTACTGCAGTGATTAATATTTAGCTATCTATTGTTTATAGTTTTTCCTCTATATCGGCTTATTAGTAGGTACAAGACCTATGAATCTGTAGGTTGTCATATTTTATGCTTCATCGAATCATTTCTTATCTTATTTTCTTCTTCTTCTTACAGAGTGAGATTCTCCCTCGATAGGATCCTTATTCTATAGACAACTTAATGTTTTTCTCCATAATTCAGACACCATTTATTTTAATATAACGTAGTTATGGAAAAAGGCCTTTGGTTTGCAATTTTCTTTTAATATCGATTTCTAAAATTCTCTTTTATAAAATCAAATTGATACAACATAAAAACTTTGGGATTTCTTTAAGTTCTATGTTCCTCTATGACTGTCCCTGTTGTAAGACAACCCAATATTGAACTCGGTTTGACTGATCAAACCCATATCGCCTTAAATCTCCTTGACACCATACTTAAAACAACCAACACCCGGGTAGAACTTGAATGTTCATGGGCTGCTATTGAAAGGGATATAAACATCCAGGAACAGTTGGAAGCCAGGCAGCGACAACCTAGAAACCAACCTTAGCTTCCTTTCCCGAAAGTATACCCTCCTCCCTTTTTATATCTTACTAACTTTCATATGCCTAGACACTGTAATTTTTAAAGCCTTAAGTACAAACTCTGGAACAATAGAGTTTTGGCGCCGTTGCCGAGGATGAAGTTACGAAACCTTTTCCCTGGGAAGAACGACATATTTTCAAGTTTCACCCTTTGATAGTGAACAAAGAGTGAGCACCTTTTAAAGGATTTTCTCATATTTCACTTGGCGACTCCACGTATAAATAAGCTGGCATCTAGACGAAGAAATACCAGACAAAACCCAGAGAACAAGCAGATCACGCATGTTTCAGATCCCAAAAAAAACTAAAAACTAGAGGTTCTCTTAAGCCGACTGCTACAGTCTATCAGCTTAAACACACACAGCCCAAGACCAAAATTTCTTGTGAACCTTCAACTTCGCATAGTACACCTCCCTAAACCACTGATTCATTTTTATTCAACTCTGTGGTTAAAAGTGAAATCCTTCCGAAAACCTCTATCGGACAAAAAGGTAAAAACCCGGAAATAAATTTATCAGCAGTTGATATCCCGCCGACTCTCCTTTCAGACTTCCCGATCTCACCAAGTCTCTAAGAGTATACTATATACTCAATTCTCACACCCGTAGGGTCCCCTGATTACATCTCCTGCAAGTCTGAAGAGCCAAGTCCTCGCATCTCCGTTCACTCATCTTCACTTCTCTCATCTCCCGAAGAAGCTAAGAATTTGTTTTTAGTCTTCCAGAACCTGCTATACAACACACCATATCCCCGTCAGGTAATACAAATGGTGGCTGCCAGAGGAGGAGCGGGGGGGGCAAGCACCTCCCCCGCCCCCCAGAGTTTTCACTAAAGTGGCTGCGATATATGCACCTTTAGTTCTACCCACGCCTCTTCATAACCTTCCTGAAAATTATATAAAAACTTTACCAAAATTTACAGGGGAAGGGGACTTAACTGCGGCCGAACATATAAATTTATTTGATCCGTTCGTTGATATTCTAGGTCTGGAACATGAAGATGTTTATTCGAGGTTATTTTTTCAAACTTTTGAAGGATAGTTATGGACCTAGTTTCGAAGCCTACCTGCAGAGTCTATCCTATCTTACGATGCCTTAGAAGATGCCTTTCTTAGACAATGGGGTGAGAGAAAAGACCACTTATATTATCTAACCGAGTTCGGATCTTTAAAGAAAAGGAATTCAGAAACAGCTATGGAGTTTATCCAAACATTTAATAAAATATATAATAAGATCCCAACTGAAGTCAAACCCTCCCAACCCACAACCAAAGTAACCTTCACAAGAGCTTTCAAACCCAACTTCGCCCTTCTCTTAAGAGAAAGGCGGGGGGCTACCTTAACCCGAATGAAGGATGATGCTATAGAAATTGAGTCCAATATGATGGCCTTTGGTAAGTTGAAATCTAGGATAG
Organism: Picea sitchensis; assembly: GCA_010110895.2. NCBI lineage: Eukaryota > Viridiplantae > Streptophyta > Pinopsida > Pinales > Pinaceae > Picea > Picea sitchensis. Next base: position 3,143 of record SNQJ01S0265645.1, read on the forward strand.
ATCATAGAAATAGGGAACAGAGAAACTAGACGTCTTATGGAACAAGCAGGACCCTCAGGATCTAATAGATCTACAGACGACAAAATGGATGATATGGCTAGGGTAATTAAAGAATTGTCGAATAAGATTTACAGAATGGAGCTATACCAATCCAAGAGTGATCCTTTCTCTAAAAGAGAATTTAGAAGAAAACCCAACCCTCAAAACTAACAAAGGCAGGTTAAAAATGAAGATCAGAAAATCCAAACCCCTTTAAAAAATGAAACTTTTATAGGAGGAAATGACCTGGAAGATTTCGAGGGACTTGAGGAAGACGTGAAAAATTTGGGTGACGACTGCACTTAGCCCTATGTAACTAAAGAAGATTATGATAGGTCGTTGAACAAACCCCAACCATCTAATGAAGAAGATGATATAAACAAAAATGACTTCGTTGTATGTCAAGAAATGTCTGATTCCATGACAGTCGAGGTCCAATCGAGTTATAACTTGAGGTCCAAAAACAAACCTATGTTGATTCCTCAACTGAAGAAAATTCTCCCTAGAGGTGAAATATATGTGCCTACCTCAAAAGAGACTAAAACGTCCAACAAAAAAACAAAGGAGACAGACTCGTTCAACCTCAAAACGAAGGAAGTTGAGACCCAAACTAGGGAAATCAAGACAGCTGAGACACCCTCACTAGTAAGAAAAATCATGAGTAATAAGTCAGCTCAGACAAATAACTTAGAGAAGAAAGAGCTTGAGGTTTTAACCAGGGAGATGGACAAAGGTGGCAGTGGTTTTAGTGTCGAAAATGCAATAAATAAGATCAAAATACCGATTCCACTGGTTGAATTAGCAAAAAAACTTGCATATCGAAAACAAATAACCAAGGTGATAGTTTATTCGGATCAAGAAAGTCAATGAGACGAAATAAATTTGGAATATGACAAGCCAAATATCACTTTCGGTCCACATTTCGAGGGCGCCAGAGACGCCATTGCCCCTTTCTATATCACCCTAAATGTGCATGATCGACTACTGCATAACTGCATGCTAGATTTTGGAGCTTCACATAATGTGATGCCCAAAGCTATTATGGATAGACTAGGCCTCGAGATTACCCAACCTTACGGAGATCTCTACTCTTTTGATTCAAGAAGAGTCAAGTGCTTGGGTATGATAAAAGATTTAGTAGTCACCCTTGCATAGGTCCCAGTCAAAAGTGTTCTGATGGATGTAGTTATTGTTGATATCCCCCGAAAGTATGGATTATTGTTATCAAGGTCGTGGGGGGCCAAACTTGGAGGATCCCTTCAACTCGACATGACTTATGCCACAATTCCTATATTTGGTGGGCAACTTACTAGGTTATACAGGGAAACGAGGTTAGCCTATACTGTGAGCGATCCTCAGAATCCTAACAATTTCCTTGTTTACATTGCTGATCAAGATCTAGGAAATTGTATTTTGTCTTTTGATGATGGTATAGATAGTTTCACAGAAGAAAACTTCATAGATGAAAAAGATTCCAAAAATATGCATAGCACAAGGATCTGGAAAATGTTTTTTGATGGTGCTCTGTCATGTGAAGGAACCGGTGCAGGAGTACTTTTCGTGGCACCTGAAAATAGGTTTGTCATCCCTTTTTCTTACAGGCTTCAATGGGATATAGATTACACTAACAATGTATGTGAATATGAAGCCTTAGTAATAGGATTGGAAGCTACCAAGAAGCTGAACATAAAAAACCTGGAAGTATATGGAGACATTGAGTTGATAGTCAAATAGGTGAATCGACAATACCATGCCAATTACCCAAGATTGAGAGAGTATAGAAATTGTGCCTGGGATCTAATGGAAAATTTCTTCTCGTTTGTAAATATCCACTTCATCCCACACACCAAAAATTTACAGGCTGATTCGTTATCCAAGGTAGCCTCGATGTTCACTCCCCCCACAACTTTTAAATTAAAATACCATATAGAGGTAAGGCACAGACCATCCATCCTGAACAACATACAACACTGGTAGGTTTTCGAGGATGACGAACATATCAGAAAGTTCCTCGAAGTAGTGGGTGATTTTTCTGAAACCCACATCGATCAAGAGAATCAAAATGATCGCATATGGATCATGAAGGAAGGAGAGGACCCTTAGGAGTTCCGAGAAAAAATTGCCAACCATCATATGTTAGTTTTAAAAAATAATCAGATTCCAAAGGGACTAATCCCCCTGGAGAGACTTTTCGATCAAAATGACATGCCTTTAAAATCTACCCTTCAACCCCAACTAGAAGAGGTTGAAGATTGTGATATAGGGACAAAAGAAGAACCCAGGATGGTGAAAATATCAAAGTATCTTCCTCCTGAGGTGAAAAATAAGTATAAAGATTTGCTTGCACGATATAAAGATGTTTTCGCTTCGTCTTACGAAGAGATTAGGACTTACAACACTATCGTGATAGAACACAAGATACCTCTAAAACCCGGTATCAAACCCTTCAGGCAAAAGCTTAGACAAATCAACCCTATCTTATTACCCATAGTCGAAAGAGAAGTCAAGAAACTCTTATACGCGAAAATAATAGTACCACTGAGATACTCCGATTGGGTGGAAAACCTGGTCCCGTTCAAAAAAAAGAGTGGAGAGATTAGACTGTGTGTTGATTTCAGAAATTTGAATAAGTCTTCCTTGAAAGACAACTATCCTTTACCTAAAATGGACCACGTCTTAGAGAGGGTAGTCAGAGAAAATAGGATGTCTATGATCGACGGTTTCTCTGGATACAATCAAATTCCTGTAAACGAACAAGATATAGAAAAAACAACTTTCACTACACCCTAGGGTACATTCATGTATGATAAAATGCCTTTTGGTCTAATGAATGCAGGTGCCACTTTCTATCCTACCATGGATATCTCTTTCGTCGGAAAAAGAGACAAGTTTGTAGTTATCTACCTTGGTGATCTAACCATTTTTTCTAAGATTGATGAAGATCATTTAATACATCTCAAGCAGAATTTCGAAAAATGTCGTATGTTCGGTCTGTCTTTAAACCCTAAAAATCTCACTTCGCCATGCGAGAAGGTAAATTCCTGGGTCATATTGTGTCCCAAGATGGAATTAAAATTGATCCCAGCAGGGTTCAAGCTATAGACACAATAAATATTCCTAGAAATGTAAAGGAATTCAGTCAATCTTAGGAAAGATAATCTTTTTGAGAAGGTTTATTCCAAACTTCGCTGAAATTGTGAAATTAATCACATGTATGTTAAAGAAAAACAACAAGGTAAAATGGACAATAGAGGCGAAAGAATCATTTGCATGTATCAAGAGGGTTATAAGCGAGGCACCTGTACTGGCAAGCCCTAACTATCTAAAATATTTTCTCATTTTATCATTCGCTTCTGAGCACACTATTGCCGCAATGCTCCTCCAGAAAAATGAGGAGGGTTTTGAACAACTGATAGCCTTTTTCATCAAAAGTCTCAGAGACGCAGAACTAAAATATGATATAATGGAAAAACAAGCATATGATATGGTAAAGGAATTAAAGGCTTTTAGGACTTATGTATGGCATTCCAAGATAATCATGTATGTACCTACTAGCTCTGTAAATGACATTCTAGTGCAACCTGACAGTGATGGCAGAAGGGGACGGTGGCTCACAAAAATTCAAGAATTTGATCTGGAAATAAATCCCACAAAGCTGATAAAGGGTCAAGGTTTGGCTAAACTCTTAGCTGAATCCAATTACAGAGCCCTTGGCATAAATATCATACAAGGAAGTGGAGAAGATGAAGATATGAATGAGCTCTATGAGCAAACAAGTGAAGTTTGAATCAAAGAGAAGTTTACATCCTCTAACTGGTACAAAAACATAGTATCTTACTTACTGACTTTGAAGTGTCCGAGTGATTTATCTCCATCCAAATCCAGAATGCTAAAACTACATGCGGTCAAATACTGTATATCTGAGGGTAAATTGTTTTGGAAATACCCACTTGGCTTCCTTTTGGTTTGTTTGGTTGAATCTGAAATAGAGGAGGTCATAAGAGAATTCCATGAAGGAGTGTGTGGGGGACATCACGCTTGAAGAGTGACAGCTTAAAAAATCCTGAGGGCAGGGTATTATTGGCCTAAACTTTTCTCAGATGTAAATTCCAAAGTCAGGGCTTGCGACCCTTGCCAACTGTTCATAGGAAAACATAAACTGCCAGCATTACCTTTAGTTCCAGTCAAAATAGAGGCTCCTTTTCAGCAATGGGGACTGGATTTTATAGGTGAAATTAACCCCCATTATAGCGTGCAACACAAATGGATCCTAACCGTGACAAATTACTTTACTAAATGGGTAGAGTCTATTCCTACCAGAAGGGCTATAGATTCAGTGGTAATATATTTCCTAGAAGAAAATATTTTATCTAGATTTGGTTGCCCCCGAAAAATAGTAACAAACAATGCTCAGCCTTTTAAATCTATGGCTATGATCAGTTTTTGCCAAAAATACAATACTTTACTCGGCCATTCTATGACATATTATCCCCAAGGAAATGGACAGGCCGAATCTTCGAACAAGAGTTTTATCAATATAATTAAGAATGTGTTGAATGAAAACAAGAGGTCCTGGCATGTACATTTAAAATATGCACTATGGGCAAATCGGATTGGTACAAAAAAATGCATCGGCATATCTCCTTTCCAGATGGTATATGGGACTGACGTGGTATTACCTATAAACTTGGAACTTCCCATAATGAAACTATGGCAAGATGAGAAAGAAGAACCAAACCACGTCACAACGAGAATAAATCAGTTGATTGAATTACAACAACACAGGATCGAGGTGGACGAAAGATTGCAAAAGTATCAAGATGACATGAAAATGCTATTTGACCATAAGACAAAAGATAAAGAGTTCCTTCCAGGTGATTTGGTCTTAAGATGGGATGCTAGGAAGGAAGATTCGGCAAAACACGGTAAATTCGATCATATTTGGTACGGACCATTTAGAGTCACAACTTCCAAAGGAAAAAAATCATTTTTATTAGAAAATCTGGATGGTAAAATCTTCAACGCCCCTATCAATGGGCATTATCTAAAACACTACATGACATAATTAGTTCTCCTAGGTTTTTCATTGTATATACTGGTTTGTATTTTCTTTCTATTTCATGATTCCTTTGAAGTAAGCTTTCAATTTTTATTAATTAGGTCAATATAAATAGAGATACACGGTTTTCAAATACATTTGACTTTTTAACAGGACATTCCTTGTGTTTACAGGATTTTGGTTTGCAAACTAAACGAACGAATGGAAAAAATAGAAGGTCATGTATCGGAGATTTGCATTCGCCAAAAACACGTGACAGAAAAGGTTTATGTTTTTATTAAAAATGGTAAGGTAAAGGTACAAACTCTCAAAGATTCTATCCCTTAAGAAAGCAAAGATCTACAAAACATCATAAAAGTCCCATAAATCTAATGTTTTTACTCAATTGATTATTAAAAAGTACAGTTACTCACTCTAGGCCCTAATAATTTTAACTTAAAACATAGATAGGTGGTAGTTAAAACAAACAGAAAGTGAAGCATATTTGGGGAAGGGTTTTTAGAAAAGCAATTTTAATTTTCAACCCCTACCCCTCAACATACAAACATCTATCCGTCACCTTTCTTTCGGTCCTCAGATTTGTCTTCTTAAAAATGCCAAATGTCTTTTCGGATTTATATACGTAGGGAGAAGAGATTATGTTTAAAATTTGAAAGTTGTAAGTGTGTTTTGGAAAGAAGGTTGGTCTTCATAGCTCCTCGGTCTCTTACTAAACAAGTTATGCATAGGTGGATCCTGACTTTTCTAGGTTTTTCAACAATTTTGAATGGTTAAGGCTTACTCAAAGGAAAACCCTCAGGAAAATGTTTCCCCTTTTTCTCCCTACGGACCCAAGGTGGTGTGAAAGTCAAAGGAAGGTTGGCACTGAGTAATCAAAGTAAGTTGATAGACCTACATTGCAAAATATTACACAGATATCACCCCTCATACAATCTGATTGCCCCCGCTTCGTATTCTAAAAAGAAAATTATAAGACAGATGATGAAAGGAAAGCCATATCTAATTTTACATCTAGTCTAAAGAGATGATGAAAGGAAATTCATAAATGATTGCCTTCGTCTCAACATTTAAATGCATAAATACATTTCAAAGTGGTGAAATGAAATTCAGCAAAAAGGGGGAAAATAACTTCACCGGGGTACTGAATAGGCCCGATGGCAGTGAAGCAATATCTGAGATACCTGTAAGGCTGTTATACATGAATATAAGTCGACTATGGTAATCAAATTTCTTGAGACCGGATCCACATCCTAAGTCCAGATGAGACTCCCCGATTAAAAAATGCCATAAATTTTGTTGGATGTAAGCCAAAAACTGCAAAGATCTATTGGATTCCCTAGAACTGTTTTGATTTGTCCGAATGTAGACCTAAACTCAGTAAAGAGAAAGATAAATTTGCAAGAAGGACTGTAGCTGAGTGAGAAATATATTTGAGTATTGAATCCTTACAGTAGTAAACACAAAAATCTTTTCCTCCCTCTGTTTATCTTTCCCTAAAGCAAGTTTCATAGAAGTGAAACCAGTGACTCCATTTACCCAATATAGGCACGTGGCCTACTATTCTTCCCGCCTCACAGGGAAACGAGATCCCTAGTTGGAGCCTATGTTGGAGCTTCTTTTTTCATTTGGTTCAAATCTTTTTTTAAAGGTCAAATGTTGGTTCATAAGTTCTTTTTCGCTACGTGACATTCACCTATTGAAAATCTCAGTAGTCTTGACATGAGAAATAGTGGGAGATGTGATGTTTCATAAGTTACCACTTTTATCGTTAAATGAAGGTTGTTGCTCTTCATACCCCAGAATATAGCTCTTCGGAAGTTACAAGTCACAAGATTTACAAACCCCGAGGTGCGAGGTCATGAAAAGTTTCAAAATCTTACCTGAGGTGAAAGCTAAGAGTGGGACCATGTAAATCCTAGTCAAATGTTGTCAGGATTTCACGTCTCGGCATTCACTCTCTCCTAAAACATTACCACTAAAACTTCGAAAGACAAAGCCACAAAACTTTTACCAAAGTAACTCAGGTTAGAGTCAAGGTTGATTAGTCTTGACCATGATTTAAAGCTCCTCGGGATTTCGCGACTCGCCATACTTTCCTCCCAGAAACAATACCTTTGAAGTTTCGAGCCGCGAAGTCATGATATAATTTAAAGAGTAATCAATTAAAACACTTAATCCTAGTTACGTCTTTTCTTAATTAAGTATAATCATCGCAATCTCGGGTTTTATAGGGTCGAAAGGTTAGAGTTGAAAGCCTCGATAGGGCGAACACCGAAATGATTTTTTTAAATCCTGATTAAGGAAGTCAAGCCCACCATAATCAGTGTTTAATGAAAATAATAATAACGCACAGTTTACGAGGTAATTTCAAATGTTCCTTGTGCTAACTTGTCCCACGAACCGTCAAATTTTATGGCATTAATTGGAAATAAGGATATGGTTTTTATTGACAAAATCTCTATCTAAATATGATTGGACCATTTTGTTCATAAGGACATCGATGTGTTAAATGTTTAAATATATAGATCTCTTGCTTCCTATCTTATTCATAAAGTTCATTTCTATCCTGCACAGAGAAGTTGTTCTCATTAAGATAACTTCTATATGTATACGCATTTTTATTGCAAAAGAGCTAAGTTACAATCCCCTGTCATGGCCCCGCGAAAAGCATCCAAGGCAAGCGTTGAGATTTCAGGAAAAGGTTCTGAAAATATATCAGATACTTCACCTCGAAGCATTGATTCCATATGAACCTGGTCAGATGTCTCAGAGGTTTTTAAATCACAGTTGGTGAACTACTTGGATGATTCCAGTGACAACGAAACAGACGACATGACTACCAAAAACAAGATTGTCGTCTAGTCAGAGATGCACAAAGTAGTGGCCCGACCATGTCTTCTACCTTACTATGACATGATCCAATGGGCACTAGATCACATAGAAATCCATACCAGAACCATCATCAGCGAGCGGGGGGTCACTGTTGGGACCTTCAGACCAGAAAGATTACAGGTTATGTACAAATTACCACCCATGTCAGACTTCTCATACAATGCAGAGTTTCTAGATGGTTTTAAACAAAAGTAATGTGAGTAATACATGAAAAGTTTATTTGATTTGATTAAGGATTGGGTCTCACACCCAGTGAAGTTTAGGGCAGACAACAATGGAATTTATTCCATATCTTCTTTGGAACCACAGTTCAAATACATAGCGATGATGAACTGTAGATTGTATGGGAGGGAAGACACCACACATTTTTTCCTCCAGTGGGTGCCCTTGATGTACTCAGTAGCAGAAGGCTCTTCTTTCGACTGGGATAAAATTTTATCAGATAGCCTGACGAGTCGGATTATAGAATATCGGATGCAGAAAGAGAGTGGGAAAGGTGCTTCATTTTTTATGTCTGCATATCTCATGGACATAGTATGTTCCATGATGCCTTTCCCCTTGATGAATTGGAGCTGGGATCCATAGGATGTTGAGCACGTCCATGTATACCATTCTAAGATTTGGGAGAACAAGGCTTCAGATTTCGTATATGAAATCTTCAACTAGGTGATGATACCAATGCATGTTGCCATCTTCGGTAATCCGCCACCCAGTATATCGGATAGCATCACGGAAAATTTAAGCAGAGTGTCTGATTGGTATGTGGAGAAAGAATTCTCATACATCAATGTTTTCGATGCTTCCGTCCCTCCGCATGCTTTACCCTTACTTATACCCGACA
>SNQJ01S0265645.1:11983-22122 GCA_010110895.2 Picea sitchensis
GTCGGGGGGGGTATGAAAAAATTTGTCGACCGTAGATCAGGGCGCGAACCTTTGAGCTTTCCATACCTGCGCTATGCTTAATTGTGAGAGCGACAATGTATGTGTTCTAAAAACTTAGGATAAGCACGATCATGGCTTTTCCCAAGCTCTTCCATGTTTTAATCACCAAGGGGTTATATATCAAAACTTCAAACATCAAAGGTATGGTTCAACATCAATCATCATACTTGTTTTATTGAAATAAAGAAAACTACCCTATGCTCTAACCTAATTACCTATGACAATTAGCCCATATTAAACTGTTGGACTAAGGAATTACTCTATCTTGGGGTTATCTGACCAAGATTAGGCAGTTTGGTCATATTTATTCACTAACTAACCTAAACTACTTGGCTAAGATTGAATAGTTTAGCCAAGCTTATTCACTACTCATATCAACATCAATTTAAAAGAACTTGTCCATGCTTAAAAGGTATGGACCAAATCATTGCTATTGCATGGGGCTCTATTGAATTTCTTTTATGCCCTGTTTTATTCTTTTTCTTTCTTTCTTTTTTCTTTTTCTTTTCTTTTCTTTTCTTTTTCTTTTTCTTTTCTCTCAAATTATTTGCAGAATGAAAAACCATTTGACAAATAAAAACACTTAAAGAGATAACATTTCAGTCACCAGTTGATCCTATAAATTATAGGGTTATAACACGACCAATGAAACTGAATTCCCAAATGAGTGAGAAAATGTTGTAGCCACATAGCCTAGATGGTTATTTTAAATACCCCTATGTACTTTTCCTTGACTGAAGATAGAGAAATAGTGGCTTGGTTCTTTATCGACCAAAAGATAGGCCTGGAACCAAGGTTGATTGAGTAATTGGATGTGGACTTGAAATTAGTGCTATCACTAGCCCAATCAGAATTAGTAAACCTGATGAGATCTAATGTAGAGTCTGTTGCATAATGAATACCAAAGGTGATGGTGCCTTGTACATATCGAAGGATATGATTTGCAGCCTTCCAATGTAGCTCATGTGGCTCCTCCATGAACCTAGAAACTACACCAACTGCATAGGAGAGGTCTGTTCTGGAGTGTGTGAGATACAACAAGCTCCCCACTTGTTGTCTGTATAGTGTGTTGTCAACTAGTGGAGTCTCCCCGCAATCCTCAAGTTTGAATCCTGATAGGAAAGGAGTCGAAGCAGACTTGCAGTCTGTCATGTAAAATCTCTCAAGGATATCTTGTGCATACTTGTCCTGAGACAGTTTGATGCCTGATGCATCCTGATTGATCTCAAGTCCAAGGAATAAGTGTAGTGGACCCATGTTCATCATCAAAAACCTATCATGTAGAATTCTCTTGACAACAACAATCGCTGAAGTCGAGCAACCTGTGATGAAAAAATAATCAACATACATAACTAAAAGTAGAAGTGAATCAACTGTCCTAAGCATGCAAACATTCAGGTCTGATTTACAACGTACAAAGTTTTGTGACAACATGTAGGAATCCATCTTGGCATACCATGCCCTCAGAGCCTGCTTGAGGCCATAAAGGGACTTATTAAGTCGACAGACCAAAGACAAGTCCTACATAAATCCCTAGGGATGTGTTGGAGCCGCTTTTTTCATTTGGTTCAAATCTTTTTTTAAAGGTCAAATGTCGATTCTTAAGTTCCTTTTCGCTTCGTGACATTCACCTACTGAAAATCTCAATAGTCTCGACATGTGAAATAGCAGGAGATGTGATGTTTCATAAGTTACCACTTTTTTCCGTTAAACGAAGGTTGTTTCTCTTCGTACCTCAGAATATCTCTCTTCAGGAGTTACAAGTCATAAGATTTACAAACCCCGAGGTGCGAGTTCGTGAAAAGTTTCAAAAGATTACCTCATGTGAAAGCTAAGAGTGGGACCATGTAAATCCCAGTCAAATGCTATCGGGATTTTGCGTCTCATTGTTCACTCTCTCCTAAAACATTACCGCTAAAACTCTGAAAGACGAAGCCACAAAACTTTTACCAAAGTAACTCGGGTTAGAGTCAAGGTTGATTAGTTTTGACCATGATTTAAAGCTCCTTGGGATTTCGTGACTCAACATACATTCCTCCTGGAAACAATACCTTTGAAGTTCCAAGCTGCGAAGTCACGATATAATTTAAAATGTAATCAATTAAAACACTTAATCATAGTTACGCATTTGCTTAATTAAGTATAATCATCGCAATTTCGGGTTTTAGAGGGTCATTTGAAATCCTCGATATGGCGAACGCCGAAATGATTGATTTAAATCCTGATTAAGGAATTCAATGCCACCATAATCAATGTTTAATGCAAATAATAATAATGCACAATTTACGAGGTAATTTCAAATGTTCCTTGCGCCAACTTGTCCCACGAACCGTCGAATTTTATGGCATTAATTGGAAATAAGGATATGGTTTTTATTTCCAAAGTCTCTATCTAAATATGATTGGAATGTTTTGTTCATAAGGACATCAATGTGTTAAATGTTCGAAGATATAGATCTCTTGCTTCCTATCTTATTCATAAAGTTCATTTCTATCCCGCACAGAGAATTTTTTCTTAGTAAGCTAACTTCTATATGTATACGCATTTTTATTGCAGAAGAACTAAGTTACAATCCCCTGTCATGGCCCCGTGAAAAGAATCCAAGGCAAGCGCTGAGATTTCAGGACAAGGCTTTGATAATATTTCGGATACTTCACCTTGAAGCATTGATTCCGTACGAACCTGGTCATACGTCTTAGAGGTGTTGCAACCACAGTTGGTGACCTACTCGGACAATTCCAGTGACAACGAAACAGACGACATGACTACCAAATACAAGATTATTGTCCAGTCAGAGATGCACAAAGTAGTGACCTAACCACGTCTTCTACCTTACTATGACATGATTCGATGGGCACTATATCAAGTAGAAATCCCTACCATAACCATCATCAACAAGCAAGGGGTCACTGTTGGGACCTTCGGATTAGAAAGCTTACAGTTTATGTACAAATTACCACCCACATTAGACTTCTCATACAATGCAGAGTTTCTAGATGGTTTTAAACAAAAGGAATGCGAGAAATATGTGAAAAGTTTATCTGATTTGATTAAGGATTGGGTCTCACACCCAACGAAGTTTAGGGAAGACATCAATGGAATTTATTCCATATCTTCTTTGGAACCACAGTTCAAATATGTAGCGATGATGACCTGTAGATTGTACAGGAGGGAAGACACTATGCATTTTTTCCTCCAATGGGTGCCCTTGATATACTCAGTAGCAGAAGGCTCTTCTTTCGACTGGGCTAAAATGTTATTAGATAGCCTGACCAGTCAGATTATAGAATATCAGATGCAGAAAGAGAGCGGGAAAGGTTCTTCATTTTTTATGTCTGCATATCTCATCAATGCAGTATGTTCCATGACACCTTTTCCCTTGATGAATTGGAGCTGGGCTCCATCAGATGCTGAGCCCGTCCATGTATACCATTCTAAGCTTTGGGAGAACAAGGCTTCAGATTTCGTATACACAATCTTCAACTGGGTGATAGTACCGATGCATGTTGCCATCTTTAGTAATCTGCCACCCATGATATCAAATAGCATCACGACAAATTTAAGCAGAGTGTCTGATTGGTATATGGAGAAAAAATTCTCATACATCAGGGTTTTCGGTGCTTCCGTCCCTCCGCATGATTTACCCTTACTTATACCCAACAGGTTGGCTTGTCGTGAGATCGCCAGAGAAGCTGTAATTGGTAGTATAAGTAAAGAACTGAAAGGATATTCAAAAAATGTATGGAAACCTTTTCCTATTCATTTAAACACCTATTCATTATTAGACTTCGAGCATGCAAAGGCTGAGGCAACAGCCCTATAAGATATAAATTTGGTTCATATCAAATTCAAGAAACATGATCCACATAGGGTCGTGAGTAATCATTTGGCCAGCTGTGGCCTTAAAATATTTGAACATGAGAATTCACCTCATGATGATATTTTTAGAGGTGCCAAATCTAATGATGAAGTTTTGGCTTGAATACAAGCCCTGTCACCTGAAGAGAGGGTCGATGTTGTCGGATTCCAAGAACATAGGTAGAGGTTCCTCCCTCTAGTATTACGGGGTGAATATCCGATGATAGAAGAGGAGAAATGAACATAAGTCAGAGGCTCGAAAGGTTCAATGCTCAGCCAAGAAGGACAACAAGATAAAGAAGAGAAAGCTAGGGGCCCTAAACAGGAAGCCGATGCTTCCGGTCCTCCAAGAGAATCAACTTCAATCATTGCTCCCAGGAAATATTTTAAACAGGTCGGAAATCCCATCACCTCCATTACCCCCTTACAGTCTGCAAAGGAAATCCCATATGCAGGTTGGATTTCAGGTGAAAACTTGACACCTATATCAATTGAAGAGGTACCTCCAAATGAATTCTTCTTCGATAAGAAGAGGAAAGCGGTTGTGAGACAAGAACTCTACCAAGAGGCAGGTACTGTCTCTAAGAAATTTAAAGTTTTAACTAATGGGAAAAATATGAAGAAAGTAGAATTTGCCATGCAAATAGCAAGAACATTGGGTGCTTTCGCCAGGGAGACACAATATTCAGTTGGGACCTTAAAAGATCAGGTAAAATGAAAAAATCATTTGATCAAGACACTAGAGGTTAAACTATCCACAACAGAGGTTGCTGCTAAAGATCAAGCAAGTGCATCTTTAGAGCAAGCAAGAATAGAAGATCAAAATGAAATCGAGCAGCTTAGAGTCGATCTCAAACAGACACAGTTGAAGGTTCAAATGAGTCAGACTCAAATAATCCAGTAGGGAGAATTAATAGACCAACTTCGTGCCAAACTAAAATTCGCCGAAGGCCAGATAATCGATATCAAGATATTTCAATCCCAGGCAATAGAGATCAGAAAAAGGTTATGGGAAACACAGCAGGGTCTTATTGTTAAAGTAGAAACAATTCAAAGTAGCTTCCAACTCATTTATCAGGTGTTGGAAAACCTCTCTCTTAAAGAGAGGGATGTCGTAGTAGCTCGGGTGGAGTTCCAGGAGGCTATTATAGCCACAACAAGAAGGGAAACACGCAGTAGTTCTAGTTTTCCCATCGCAGAGAAAACCAGGGGTAATATCTTGTTGAAAGAATGGGAGCGAAATATATTTGAAGGCAAACAACAAGCTACGAAGCTGAGGGAATCTTGCGAAGAAATTTTCGGCTTGTTAAGTGATCTTTATTTGGGTTCCGATGGTGAAAGTGGCATGGAGATACTGGGTAAAATCAATACAGCTAAATATATGTTGAATATCAAGGAAAATGAAGAAAGGGAATTAGTCGAAATATCACAAATAGCTCAAACAAACATAATGCAAATAGACAAATGGCTAATTAAACCGAGTATGCTATTATGCTCTATCAATGCCAAAGATCAACAGGTGGAAGGAAAGATGTCGCTATTGATGAAAGACAACTATATTTTTGAGGCAAATAATCAATCCAAGCCATCTAAGTTTATATCACAACTGGTGGAGAAGTGTGTTATTTACAAGGAGCATGCAAAGAGGCAGGTTTCGGGTACCAGATGAGGATAGAGATAAAGAAACGAAATGTTTCGACTCCTTTTTATTGTAACTGAAAACCTGTGGAGCTATTGAGATTCTAGCGCATAAAAATTTGTATAAATATACATTTTGAAGAAAGAAACAAGGCAGGACCTTTTTGATTAATTGTAATAGAGACTGTCTCTTTCCGAGATTAATACAAAGCAATCCGGAGATTCCTAATTTTGTCACTACTGTGTTATGGGTTTGTTCTCTTTGTTATTTCATATTCATTCTTATTTCATTTATATATATCTGATGAATGTTGCATTGAAATTTAGTCAAACGTCTACTGCAGTGATTAATATTTAGCTATCTATTGTTTATAGTTTTTCCTCTATATCGGCTTATTAGTAGGTACAAGACCTATGAATCTGTAGGTTGTCATATTTTATGCTTCATCGAATCATTTCTTATCTTATTTTCTTCTTCTTCTTACAGAGTGAGATTCTCCCTCGATAGGATCCTTATTCTATAGACAACTTAATGTTTTTCTCCATAATTCAGACACCATTTATTTTAATATAACGTAGTTATGGAAAAAGGCCTTTGGTTTGCAATTTTCTTTTAATATCGATTTCTAAAATTCTCTTTTATAAAATCAAATTGATACAACATAAAAACTTTGGGATTTCTTTAAGTTCTATGTTCCTCTATGACTGTCCCTGTTGTAAGACAACCCAATATTGAACTCGGTTTGACTGATCAAACCCATATCGCCTTAAATCTCCTTGACACCATACTTAAAACAACCAACACCCGGGTAGAACTTGAATGTTCATGGGCTGCTATTGAAAGGGATATAAACATCCAGGAACAGTTGGAAGCCAGGCAGCGACAACCTAGAAACCAACCTTAGCTTCCTTTCCCGAAAGTATACCCTCCTCCCTTTTTATATCTTACTAACTTTCATATGCCTAGACACTGTAATTTTTAAAGCCTTAAGTACAAACTCTGGAACAATAGAGTTTTGGCGCCGTTGCCGAGGATGAAGTTACGAAACCTTTTCCCTGGGAAGAACGACATATTTTCAAGTTTCACCCTTTGATAGTGAACAAAGAGTGAGCACCTTTTAAAGGATTTTCTCATATTTCACTTGGCGACTCCACGTATAAATAAGCTGGCATCTAGACGAAGAAATACCAGACAAAACCCAGAGAACAAGCAGATCACGCATGTTTCAGATCCCAAAAAAAACTAAAAACTAGAGGTTCTCTTAAGCCGACTGCTACAGTCTATCAGCTTAAACACACACAGCCCAAGACCAAAATTTCTTGTGAACCTTCAACTTCGCATAGTACACCTCCCTAAACCACTGATTCATTTTTATTCAACTCTGTGGTTAAAAGTGAAATCCTTCCGAAAACCTCTATCGGACAAAAAGGTAAAAACCCGGAAATAAATTTATCAGCAGTTGATATCCCGCCGACTCTCCTTTCAGACTTCCCGATCTCACCAAGTCTCTAAGAGTATACTATATACTCAATTCTCACACCCGTAGGGTCCCCTGATTACATCTCCTGCAAGTCTGAAGAGCCAAGTCCTCGCATCTCCGTTCACTCATCTTCACTTCTCTCATCTCCCGAAGAAGCTAAGAATTTGTTTTTAGTCTTCCAGAACCTGCTATACAACACACCATATCCCCGTCAGGTAATACAAATGGTGGCTGCCAGAGGAGGAGCGGGGGGGGCAAGCACCTCCCCCGCCCCCCAGAGTTTTCACTAAAGTGGCTGCGATATATGCACCTTTAGTTCTACCCACGCCTCTTCATAACCTTCCTGAAAATTATATAAAAACTTTACCAAAATTTACAGGGGAAGGGGACTTAACTGCGGCCGAACATATAAATTTATTTGATCCGTTCGTTGATATTCTAGGTCTGGAACATGAAGATGTTTATTCGAGGTTATTTTTTCAAACTTTTGAAGGATAGTTATGGACCTAGTTTCGAAGCCTACCTGCAGAGTCTATCCTATCTTACGATGCCTTAGAAGATGCCTTTCTTAGACAATGGGGTGAGAGAAAAGACCACTTATATTATCTAACCGAGTTCGGATCTTTAAAGAAAAGGAATTCAGAAACAGCTATGGAGTTTATCCAAACATTTAATAAAATATATAATAAGATCCCAACTGAAGTCAAACCCTCCCAACCCACAACCAAAGTAACCTTCACAAGAGCTTTCAAACCCAACTTCGCCCTTCTCTTAAGAGAAAGGCGGGGGGCTACCTTAACCCGAATGAAGGATGATGCTATAGAAATTGAGTCCAATATGATGGCCTTTGGTAAGTTGAAATCTAGGATAGATCATAGAAATAGGGAACAGAGAAACTAGACGTCTTATGGAACAAGCAGGACCCTCAGGATCTAATAGATCTACAGACGACAAAATGGATGATATGGCTAGGGTAATTAAAGAATTGTCGAATAAGATTTACAGAATGGAGCTATACCAATCCAAGAGTGATCCTTTCTCTAAAAGAGAATTTAGAAGAAAACCCAACCCTCAAAACTAACAAAGGCAGGTTAAAAATGAAGATCAGAAAATCCAAACCCCTTTAAAAAATGAAACTTTTATAGGAGGAAATGACCTGGAAGATTTCGAGGGACTTGAGGAAGACGTGAAAAATTTGGGTGACGACTGCACTTAGCCCTATGTAACTAAAGAAGATTATGATAGGTCGTTGAACAAACCCCAACCATCTAATGAAGAAGATGATATAAACAAAAATGACTTCGTTGTATGTCAAGAAATGTCTGATTCCATGACAGTCGAGGTCCAATCGAGTTATAACTTGAGGTCCAAAAACAAACCTATGTTGATTCCTCAACTGAAGAAAATTCTCCCTAGAGGTGAAATATATGTGCCTACCTCAAAAGAGACTAAAACGTCCAACAAAAAAACAAAGGAGACAGACTCGTTCAACCTCAAAACGAAGGAAGTTGAGACCCAAACTAGGGAAATCAAGACAGCTGAGACACCCTCACTAGTAAGAAAAATCATGAGTAATAAGTCAGCTCAGACAAATAACTTAGAGAAGAAAGAGCTTGAGGTTTTAACCAGGGAGATGGACAAAGGTGGCAGTGGTTTTAGTGTCGAAAATGCAATAAATAAGATCAAAATACCGATTCCACTGGTTGAATTAGCAAAAAAACTTGCATATCGAAAACAAATAACCAAGGTGATAGTTTATTCGGATCAAGAAAGTCAATGAGACGAAATAAATTTGGAATATGACAAGCCAAATATCACTTTCGGTCCACATTTCGAGGGCGCCAGAGACGCCATTGCCCCTTTCTATATCACCCTAAATGTGCATGATCGACTACTGCATAACTGCATGCTAGATTTTGGAGCTTCACATAATGTGATGCCCAAAGCTATTATGGATAGACTAGGCCTCGAGATTACCCAACCTTACGGAGATCTCTACTCTTTTGATTCAAGAAGAGTCAAGTGCTTGGGTATGATAAAAGATTTAGTAGTCACCCTTGCATAGGTCCCAGTCAAAAGTGTTCTGATGGATGTAGTTATTGTTGATATCCCCCGAAAGTATGGATTATTGTTATCAAGGTCGTGGGGGGCCAAACTTGGAGGATCCCTTCAACTCGACATGACTTATGCCACAATTCCTATATTTGGTGGGCAACTTACTAGGTTATACAGGGAAACGAGGTTAGCCTATACTGTGAGCGATCCTCAGAATCCTAACAATTTCCTTGTTTACATTGCTGATCAAGATCTAGGAAATTGTATTTTGTCTTTTGATGATGGTATAGATAGTTTCACAGAAGAAAACTTCATAGATGAAAAAGATTCCAAAAATATGCATAGCACAAGGATCTGGAAAATGTTTTTTGATGGTGCTCTGTCATGTGAAGGAACCGGTGCAGGAGTACTTTTCGTGGCACCTGAAAATAGGTTTGTCATCCCTTTTTCTTACAGGCTTCAATGGGATATAGATTACACTAACAATGTATGTGAATATGAAGCCTTAGTAATAGGATTGGAAGCTACCAAGAAGCTGAACATAAAAAACCTGGAAGTATATGGAGACATTGAGTTGATAGTCAAATAGGTGAATCGACAATACCATGCCAATTACCCAAGATTGAGAGAGTATAGAAATTGTGCCTGGGATCTAATGGAAAATTTCTTCTCGTTTGTAAATATCCACTTCATCCCACACACCAAAAATTTACAGGCTGATTCGTTATCCAAGGTAGCCTCGATGTTCACTCCCCCCACAACTTTTAAATTAAAATACCATATAGAGGTAAGGCACAGACCATCCATCCTGAACAACATACAACACTGGTAGGTTTTCGAGGATGACGAACATATCAGAAAGTTCCTCGAAGTAGTGGGTGATTTTTCTGAAACCCACATCGATCAAGAGAATCAAAATGATCGCATATGGATCATGAAGGAAGGAGAGGACCCTTAGGAGTTCCGAGAAAAAATTGCCAACCATCATATGTTAGTTTTAAAAAATAATCAGATTCCAAAGGGACTAATCCCCCTGGAGAGACTTTT
>SNQJ01S0265647.1:1842-11973 GCA_010110895.2 Picea sitchensis
TTATATTTTTGTATAACTTTAATTATGTTAAATAAAACTAAACTCAAATCAATAACTTGGACACCACATTTTGAATGTGGAGCAGATATGTGAATCCTTGGATTCCAAACTCATGAAATCTCAAGTTGATACCATCAAAAAAATTTCTATAGTTAATGATCATCTTGTTACACTTACTACCAAGATCAATGCATTGGATGACATGTAGGACAACCTATCTACATTTCTTGAAACATTTGTGGACAGTAACTACCTAGAGAAAAACTTACACCAAGAAGGAATTTAATCTTCCCACTCCATGGCGATTCACTCTAACACCCTTGTTCATGATCTAGTGACTTCCTAAAGTGGATATGAATAAATTTGATGGCTCAGACCCTACTGCCTAGGTCACTCAAATGAAACACTATTTTTCACTACATGGCATCACCAATGACTTAATGAAACTTCATGTTGGTGTCTTATATTTAGATCTTGAGCAATGGAAATGATGGAAATCACGTACAAATGCTATATTTCTTGCACTCAATTTGTTTCATATCTTTATGATCATTTTGACATCGATACTCATCATTTGGCCCACTTAACCAAGGTTAAATAGTTAGGTATATTTGAATATTACATCTCTTCTTTTGAGCAACTAGATTTCCACAGAAAAGGCATGTCGGATTCCATTTTCAAATAACATTTTATTAGTGATATAAAAGAATAAATATGTGCTCATGTCTTAATGGCTTACCCTAGCACTTGGCTCGAAGCCACCACTAAGCTAGGGAAGAAGAACATGTGGTTACTACTCAAATAAAAAATAACAGTCTTTATTCCCCGCCCCCATCTCACCAAACCTTCTCTTCCCTCTCCTCCTCTTAAGATCCACAAAGTAAATAGGGTTGAAATGATTGAATGTCAACTTAAAATGATTTGTTACAATTGTGATGACAAATATTTTCCTCAACACAAATGTAAGGAGTAGAAACTTTTCTGAAGACATTTCAAAATGTGATGGTGATTCTCTCCCTCAAGAACCTATGCCTCAACCAAATGATGACATTCCACCTTCTAATAAACATTATTTGGAACCTCAAATATCCCTCCATGCCTTGACTATTTAACATTCAAATTATTTATGTTAAATATCATATTGTTGAATGAAACGTTGATATTGATTAATTAATTAATATGATGAATGAAAACGTTGTTATTGATTAATTAATTAATATGATGAATCAAAATGTTGGTATTGATTAATTAATTAATACACCAACGCATTTAGCAATGTTAAACAACATTTTTTAATGTTAAACAACAATTAGTAAGATTTCTTCAGGAAAGACGGGTGTTTCAATAAGGTTTAAAGTCTATGTCTATGTATTGGTTTTGGGTAGATGAAAACTCCTTGCTGGTCATTTAATTTAAATGACTTAGAGATGGCTTGGCTTCAAACTAATAGATATCGCTTCTAAATTAATTAGAATTTATGGATGTTTGTAAAATTAATAAAAAAAAATTGCATTGCTTTAAACTAAACCAATTTTTTTATTTTTAAAATATATATATATATATATATATAATGAAAATTGATAATGTAGGCTCACTTTTATTCAAATAAATAATTTTTTTGTGTGTTTTTCTTCGAGATGGACAAGGATGTCATTCTATTATTTCATGGTAAAAGAACTCTAGCCTTCGTGAATTGGACGCTTGCCCAAATATGATATGAAGCACGAAGAACTTTGGAGACGCTTGCCCAAATATGATATGAAGCATGAAGAATTTTGAAGCTTACTCCAGCGTCTCAATCTTGCTTTGCCAGGTTTGACCCTTTTCTAGGTTGGACGTGAGGAAATCAACCAATGCATGCAAGGAAAAAGTTGATTTATCTTATTCAGTTGAGTTGGAATGAGTCCATTCTTTTTATATTGATCACTCTTGGGATTTTGCTTTAACGGAATCAGAAATCTATTAAGACTATTGTTTATATAGTATAGTAGTTATTAATTAATAAAATGTGAAGAAAATAATACAGAGAAAGAGAAGAGCAGAAATAGAATTCAGTATATTAGGTAAATGAAGAAAAAGAGTACGCTGGAAAATTGAAACTAGCTGAGCTAAATAGGCTCAARAAAATCAAGAAATGATAGTACAGTTGGCCAGGACAACTGGCAGTGTACAGTCAGGCTATTGAGGTTACATTATATTTAACACTCCCTCTTAAACTCAACAGTTAAAAACATTAGAACTGATGATGCCCAAGTGTTGTCTCTAAAAATCAAAAATGGATTTTCCTAGTGGATTTGTGAAGATATCTGCAAGCTGAACTTGAGAGCCATAGAATTGAAGTGCAATATCACCATTATTGACTAGCTCGCAGATGAAGTGAAAGCGAGTGTCAATTTGTTTGTTTTTCTTGTGAAACACATGATTTGTGGATAGAGCAATTGTTGAGGTGTTGTCACAGAAGATAAGAGTTGGATCATTTTATGTATGTGACATATCTTTCAATATTCTTCTGAGCCACACAGCTTGACAGGAAGTTGAGGTAGCAGCGACATACTCTGCCTCTGTAGAAGATATTGATACAATTGGTTGCTTCTTTGATGCCCATGTAATCAGTTTCGTGCCCAGGTGAAAAACATGTCCTGAGGTGCTTTTCCTGTCATCTAGGTTGCCTGTAAAATCATTGTCTGTGTAACCAGAGAGATGATGATCATCATATTTAGTGTAGGAGCCACACACTTTGACAGAAGTTGAGGTAGCAAATACATTACCTCCGTAGAAGATATTGATACAATTGGTTGCTTCTTTTGATGCCCATGTAATCAGCTGCGTCTGTGTGAAAACATGTTCCGGTGGTGCTTTTCCCCGCCATTCAGGGTTGCCTGTAAAATCATTGTCTGTGTAACCATAGAGATGATGATCATCATATTTAGTGTAACATAAGACAAAATTGGAGAGTTCCTGCAATATATCTCAGAATTCATTTCTCCATATTCCAGTTGAGAATCTTTGGGGGATCCATGAATCTAGAAACAAGGTCGACCGTGATAATGTCATGCCTAGTTGCTATAAGATACAAATAATACCTACTAAACTTCTTTTGTACATGGTAGGTTCCACTGTAGGGCCTTCATCTTCTTTTCTCACTTGTGCCTAGGGGTATATGGGTTTCGCTCGATTGCATTCTTCCATGCAAAAATCTTTTGATGATGTCTGATACATACTTTTTTCTGACAGAAAAAAAAAAAAAAAAAAATTCCTTTGGTTGATTGATCAACTCAATCCCCAAAATATTTCATTATGCCAAGATCCGCCATCTCAAAACCTCACATTGCATGGCATGTTTAAAATTGGTTAATTCAATATTTCCAATATATATCATGTCATCAAGATATAAACATACAATCAAAATTTTACCTGCGGTTGATTTGTTTTGGTGTAAAGAGTTGGCTCCTTTTGGCTCCTCGCTGAAACCACTTTTTATCACGTAAGTGTCAATTCTGCTGTACCAAGCTCGGGGAGCTTACTCCTGACCATAAAGTGTCTTTCACCGGGATATACTTTGCTAGATGCTCCCTGACTTCAAATCCGTGTGGTTTGGATCTAATATTAAACTTTCTTCTAAGAAACCATTCGAAAAGTGACTTGACATCCATCCGTATACTTGCCATTTGTGTTGGGATGATATGGCCAATAGAGTCCTTATAGTGTCTAGTCTTTCTACTGGATCAAAAGTTTCACCATAATTAGTGTCTTGTTGTTGTGAGAATCCTTTTGGCACAAGTCGTGCCTTGTGTTTTTCAATCTCCTTTTTCATTGAGTTTAGTTTTGTGGGAACCCACTTGACACCAAATACTCTTGTGTATGGTAAAATCAACAAGATCCCATGTCTAATCTTTCTCAATGGAGTCAATTTCTGGTTCATGGCTTGAACCCAATGTGGCTCCTTAGCTTCTTCTTTAAAATATGTAGGTTGACATGACATTAAGGCAAAAGATTGTGTTGTTCAATGTCATCCAACCACTGATGGATTTCTCTCAAACTTCAAGTTCTCGATTTTGATGTTCAGAGGATGAGTCTCTTCGAGAAGTTGAGTTATTCGGTGAGTTTTAGCTTTGTCTTTGTACTTGTAATCTTGGAAGAGAAGGTTGAGCTATTGGTTGTCCAATTTTTTATGTTTTCAGGACTCGACAACAATGGATTTTGACTATCCATTTGTCGATTTTCAGATTCGCTCTAGGAGTTGATTTTCCATAAATTTTACATATCTGCTGAGAATTAGTTTTTTTTTGAGATTGGATTGTAAAGTCCAGAGCTTTAGGTGTTTCATTGTATCCAGTGAAAGATACATTTCTTACTTCTATCATCTAGTTTCTTCCTTAATTTAAGGTATGTGGAGATATGCTATGCATTCAATGTCCTTAGATGCTAATATTTAGCTTGTCCCACCCATGCTTCTTGAGAGACTTTCATCTTAGACTTGTGGTTGGAGATATCCCAAATGAGGATTACTGAAAGATGCTACCTGCCAAATTTCAAAAAAATATTTGACAAACATTTTCATTT
The DNA here is from genome assembly GCA_010110895.2 of Picea sitchensis. Classification (NCBI taxonomy): domain Eukaryota; kingdom Viridiplantae; phylum Streptophyta; class Pinopsida; order Pinales; family Pinaceae; genus Picea; species Picea sitchensis. The sequence goes on from SNQJ01S0265647.1 coordinate 6,406, forward strand.
TGAGAAGGCTCTTTGCCATGTTCATTATTGTCCTGTTTTTTTCAGCCACTCCATTCCGCTGTGGAGTATACCGGGTTGTAGTTTGCATGATAATGCCTCGTGATTTGCAAAAATTTGCAAATTGTTGGAGTTTTATTCTCCTCCTCCATCGGACTTGAGAGATTTTATATATTTTCCACTCTATTTTCATATTTTGCTTTGAATTCTTTGAATTCTTTGAATTTTGCAAAGTTTCAGACTTGTGTCCCAAGAAAATAGATCCATATTTTCCCGCTAAAGTCATCAATAAACATTAGAAAGTAAAAGATACCACCTCATTGACTATGTTTGCATCGTCCACATAGGGTCAAGGAACAAGTCTGGCATGTTGTTGTGTTTGAGTGGAGGACTGTGGAAAAACTAGTTCTCTTATGTTTCCAAATGCAAGACTCACATTGGGAATTGTGTTCTATGAAGATAGGGAAGACCTTTTGACCATGGAGTGCTTCAGAGGAAGACTCCGAGACTCTTAAAGGGTAGATGTCCAAATTTTGTATGCCAAACCATAGTTTCCATTGGGGGTGGATGCACTTGTGCATATGTTTGGATCAGATTTGCAGCTTTGAGGGTCAGGGGAAACATCCTATTCGAAGGTCATGTGGATTTTCAGAAATCAATTTTCTATAGGGAGGTTTGTCATATATCCTACCAGATGCTCCCGCAAAAATTACTTTATAGACATGTTCAATGAGTTGTCCCACACTGAGGAAGGATTCAATAGATTGATGAATAGACTAAGGAGCCATTTCCAAGTGTAATATCATTTGAGATTGACGAATCAATGCATAAAATTAAATCTGCTGCTACATGTCAGCGTGTGATTTTTGCATCCACTGTCCATCAACCAAAGATATTTAGGTTGTTCTTCAGTCTTGTGAGATGAGAGAAACATACCTCCTGAATTTTCTCCCATGTGATTTGAGACATGTGCTCCGGCCTCGAGATAACGAGCCTCGGTTTCTTCCCTCGCGATCTCGTGACTACAAGGCCCACACGCTTTGGCAGAATAGCATCAGATTCCTTTGATTTGGCTTCATCCTGATCTTCTACCTCTTCGAGGTCGAAAAATTCGACTTCGTAAGTTGTTGTTCCGCGGACCTTGGAAATTTTGATTCCGTTTTGTTGTCTCTACCTCCACTTGAGTGTCGGGCTTATCGTAATTCTCCTCGCCCTGGTGACCTCTCCAAGGAGAATTGAGTTTTGGGGCATTGGGCATTGACTCATCTGTGAGATGTAGTCCGGTCTCATGTGTCAGAACCACTCAGTTCATCCTCGTTGGAACACACACGCATCCTTGAATCCAAGGATTGCTGTAACAACCATTTCAATTTATTTGGTAAACTTCGAGGGACTTTTCTCAACAATGCGCTGATCAGGGATGGATTCACTAGTAAAACTGATCTGATTTACGATTCCCATGACTCTGGCCTTCAAATCGATCCACATTTTCAGACTATGTCATTGTTAAAGTCTCAAATTGCATCCTCAAGGTCTCCAGTTTAACTATTTTGACACTGCCATTTCCTTGGTAGGAAAATTTAAGGATGTCCCAAAGACCGCTTTGAAGTACCTGTGATTTTGGTGAAAATCGAGTCATCCACCGAATTCTGAATCCAGAATTTGTCTTTATTCTCTATGTTCCTCTATGTTCCCTGAGCAATTCTTTGGTTCGTCATGGCTTTTAGAAAAGGTTTGTTGGACTGGTTCCACATATCCAAGATCTAATGGATCCCAACACTCTTATGCTTTCAAGAACGACCTCATTCAAAGAGACCAAAACTCATAATTCTTTTCAAGAAGAATCAGACCTTGAGTTGGTCCTAAATTTCTAGACGGGCCATCTTTAAAGAATTTTAACAAACAAAAAAAAATTGTTGGAAAAATTTCGTATTTACCGTTTCCGCATCGTAAAACCAGTTCTAAGTTCTGAAGTGACTTTGAACTTCTCATGACCGGGATGTCGGTTTTACACTTTGCAAAACCCCCGATATCGAAGCCTTCGACTGACTCTCGATCTCCAATTCACCGGAATGTCAAATCACCGGGCTTCAAGGATCAATCTAATTCGCATTATTTTGAAATTTCGCATCGGTATTTCCCATGATTCTGAATTCTGTCGCATGTTCTCCAAAACCCAAACTATGAAATGTCGAAATTTTGTGTGTTCGCCTCCTTCTTGATCACATGTTGTGTTTCATGACCTAGGGATCTTCAACACCCTGTGCCCCAACTCCTTCTCTTCAGGACCAGTTAGTCGAACCTTGAAATGTTGAAATGGCTGGCTTCCTACCTCGTAACCTGGCGCTATTCTCTCAAACACCTTCAGGTTTTCGCGTTTATGGATCCCGCGATCCAATCTGCAACAACTCTTGCACCTTCAACTTATGTTATCCGAGATACCACAAAGCACCGGCATGCAAACGATGATCTTCCGCTCCTAGTTCGATCAACTACCGCGGATCCCTTGCATCCGAGTACCACGCTCTTATGATCTCAAGGGTCAAGAATCCTTCAATTTTGTCCTTGTGATCCCCAGACCCGAAATGTAAATGGCTCTTCAACCTCTTCTAGAATCTCCCGATATCTGATCACTTTCCATGTGTCCTCTTGTTGGACGGTCCCCATGCTTTCGGTGTTTTGGGACGTTGTTACCCGGGACTTCCTATGTTAATGACTCTTCATTTAGCACCTGGGGCAAGATTCCAAAACCCCATGGGCTTATGGATTTTCACATGCTGGCCCTCCTAATGGATCGGCTCGGATCACATCGAGATTCTCTCATGAATCGAGTTCACATGCGCCGACTCTCGATACTTTGACGCCCGACCGAATCAAACCCCAACGACTGATTTTCGCCACGACTTCCAATGATGGATACCCTCAACGATTTCTAGATTTCTCAGACTTCTAAGTCGATATCCTCCGTATGCCCAAAGGACTAAACCTCGGCACTTTCTCCCGTGATCCGACGACTCACGTCCTTCAAGGCTTAAACTGGTGATTGAAAAACATTTTCCTTTTCTCTCCCTATCCTCTCTCAACTCCTGGATTAATCAAATTCGTGATCTATTAGTAAAGACCAATCTTTACGGCTACATGGTTTGATCCTTTTCTTTAGCGGTTTCATCATTTATAAAGAGTTTTCTCCCTAAGAAGGAAATTGTGAATCTTTCGAGTAAATTAAAGAATTTCTACTAATTCCCAAAATGACCATCAATCTTCATGAATTTGCGAATTTCATGAATTTTAAATCTTCTCTCGCCGACTCTCAATCTTTTTGAGCTGCATTGTGCCTGGGCTCGTATGTCACATGATCTTTGATGATGGCTACCACAATTTGATTTGACCTCCCTGTGCTTTGTGAAAAATCTTGTGTCCTATGCTCTCGATCACAGTGTAAGCTCTGCGCTTCTTAGGATCGAGTTGCTCTCCAAACTATGTGAAGAGGCTTCACCGATGAAGCTTCCGACACCATGATAAAATGTGAAGAAAGAATACAGACAATAAAGGCATATAGAAATAGAATTCAGTGTATTAGGTAAAATGAAGAAAAGAGTATGCTAGAAAAGGGAAACTAGCTGAGATAAATAGGCTCAAACCTAAGAAATGATAGTAATAGCCAGTGTACAAAATGACCGGTTGAGGTTAAATTATATTTAACATTAATAATAGAAGCTAGGTTGGATGTGAGGAAATCCACCCAACGAATTATCTTGTGATTGCAAAAGTTGATTTATTTGATTCAATTGAGTTTGAATGAGTCCATTCTTTTTAGATTGATCACTCTCGGATTCTTCTTTAATGGAATATGAAATCCCTTAAGCCTAGTGTTTATACAGTATATTAGTTATTAATAATTGAAGTTGTAAAGTTGTAGTATCTAATCTGGTACCATTTGATTACCTGTATTTATTTAAACCCCGAGAGGGTTGTCCACATATTAACTAAAATCTGTAATATATATATAATGTTTTCGGTTGGTTTAAATAACTTCAAACCCTCTTCAATAGCAAGGTGGAACTATGAACAAAACCTAAAATTAGATGAAACTATAAACGAAATCATAATTATAAATTATGTTGAAATTGTGGGAGAATCCATTGCTAAAAAATGATACAGTTTAATTACCTTTTACCTTGGTATTTGTATTTGACTATCTTTAGGAATATAAAATTAGGTTTATTTGTATTTGATAAGAAGATTTACAATATATTTGAATATAAAATTAGACTTATTGGAATATAAAATCAGATTAAATGTAGGGTAAAGTTCTCATGGATTTATAGAGTTTAAGATAAATGTGAAGTTCTGAATTGTTCAAAAATGTCTAATGTCTAATAATGAAAATTTTGTCATATAAAAAAACTATTTATTTTTCTGAATTTATACTAAATTCTCACTTAAAATAAAATTTATTTGAAATAAAATATATTTGAATGGTTATTATCCTAACGACAGATCGAATCCATTTTCGAGTTTTCACCATATTAGCACTTATGAAAATTCCATGGAAAGAGAAAAAGTTACACTAATCTCAGTGTTGCTCTTTAATAAAATTCTATACCAAGAGAAAAAAGAGAAAACTCTAATGGAAATATAAATATTTATAGCAAGAGGAAAAACATGAACCTAAATATAAATTAAAATGCAATTAATTTCCATCTAGACACAACTTTATACATATTTTACAAAGAACCTGGTAATGTCATGTCCTGAAGGGAGGCGAAAGCCAGAGGAAAAGCAATATGCTTTGCTGATGTCATGTCCTGCAGGGAGGGGCTGAAATTCAGAGTAGTCATCATAATTTAAAAGATTTTGAATACAATAAATAAATAAATAAAACAAATTCCTATAAATTACACAGATACCAGATTTGATTAACAACCCAAAGCTATAGAGACATTTCAGATATGTAAATATGTTCCTTACCAACAGGACAATGATGTACCTGCTAATTTTATCCTAGTTAACTCTACGGTGGTCATGAAAAACATCATGGAAATATTTTTATGAAAGAAAAAAAACCACATTGAAACATAAAGCTCATTACCGATTAAATTAATCTATGGTCAAGAAAAATATGTAATCAATAATAACTCGACCAGAGCATTCCGTTGCATATGTTTTTGTTGGGATTTGGTGACAACCAATTACCAAGGACAGATTTAGATCTTATTACTCTTCTTTGGTTACAACCAAATAGACCAAGTTAGAATATGGATAGGGATTGCATTTATTATTCAGTTTCTTGTAAATGTATATAAATACATGTAAGCCAGTAGAGGAAAAAACGACTATGAGAAACTGAGTGAGGAGAGACTTGCAAATCTGATGTAATCTCCATAATCTGAATAATAAGACAACCGATGCCTATGCTTGGTGCATATAGCCCAACTTTTGGGTGAACCACTTGAAATCCCTATGTCTATTTCTTATGTGTGTGATTGTTAATTATCATTGAGAATTGTGTTTTCCGCATTGACAATTCTAACAAGTGGTATCAGAGTTGGTTAAAATTGGTTGGAGGAG
>SNQJ01S0265648.1:0-11973 GCA_010110895.2 Picea sitchensis
GTCCTTCATGTCCAAATACCTTTATCAATCTTGCAGTCCAAAACCCATGACTAGGGTTGACATCAATGACAACAACCAATCTTCCAACAGAGCTAAACTAAGGGAGAAGACACATGCTGCAAAGTAGCATTTTCATATTCCTCAAATTTAAATAAAGTGTATTGTTTTATGACTTTAATAGGATTTTTAGTTGAATGGATAGGGTTGTAGTGAAAGTACATGCTTCGATTAGAGAATAAGTTGAAGTTTGTGAAGAATTAGATACATTGTACTACCAAAACCACCAAAAGAAGTCATTGTGGGTTGTCTAGGAGGAAAAGATATCGAAATACTTGTTACTTTATATGAAAAATCTAAAAAATATCTTATGATCCTTGGATGAAGATTCTTTAAGACTTCCTTTTCCCCTCCTACTTGAAAGAGAGGATCGAATTCAAGAGATTAGCCTCCTTTTTTCCTTGACAAACGCGACTAGGTGGTCATAATATAGAAGTTATTGAGGGGACCTATTTCAAGATTTCCTTTGAAGGGATTTTTTTTTATCTTGAATTTCAATATCGCGAGCTATAGTTTCCTAAGAACGTTCAAGTTCTTCGTGGGTATGAAAAAATTAAAGAATAAAATAAAAAAAAGCTACAATTCAATATTTATGTGATCAGGAAACCTCAAGATGGGTTGTTATTGGGTAGTCAAGTTCATTAATCAAGAGAAAAAAAACAAAAAACAAATAAAAATAAATAGAGAGTAAAAGATACTATCCAATATGGTCTCCAAATAAATGTTGAGGAAATGAATGTCTATATATTGACTCAAGCATTTACAAATCTCACTAGTATAGGTGAGATAGACGTGATTATCACCTTGGGATTATAGTATGTTCAAAAATATCAATCATCCCTTAAGAAATAATTTCTTAGACCTGAAGTTATTATCAAACATATATGCTTTGCTATAAAATAAAATTAAAAAATGAAAAATTTATTGTAAAATAAATTTATAATAACTAAATAACTAAATATAAGATAACACACATTTGAAAACAAAGTATACCACAAGTCTCAAATTGAGAAGAAATCAGAAAAATGATTTTATTGATATATTTTCTGAGTTACAACTAAATTTGCCTTTACAAACCCCTACTAGGGTTTGGAATAGATTTAGACTTAGAAGTGTAAGATGTAATTTTGAATCATACAAATACAATTTATGTATTAAATAAAAATACCAAGACTGAAATTAAAATGGATCAATCCAAGATACAAGCACATCATAGTCTTGACTCTGCAACATAACATTAATCAACATTGAAACTCAATATAGAAATTCTAATTAAGTCTAAACAGTCTATCAAGATGAATAAATGACCTTTTGAAGCATGCCAAAAGTATATGCTTCCCAATCCTTTCTTTTTTCCACCTTTAGAGTAACCCTGCTATCAACAAGAGGACTTATCTCTCAAGAAACTCATAAATGAATGAATGAATAAGAATTTTCACTTGAGGATAGAGAAAACATTATCAGAAGTATCTCTCTATATTTTCTCATGTATTTCTTTGTCCTTTCTCTCTTGCTTTTATTCTTCAAAAGTAGTTCAAGTGGTTCAACTACTTTTTGTTACTAAAGTTAAATAACTTTAGTTAATATAGGACAACTTATTAATAATAAGGGTAAATAATAATAAATATCAATTAATAGGTGGGGCCCCTATGTATTTATTTCCTTTTATTTTCAAGATTCCCCTTGTTTCTCCATATTTTACTCAAATATCATGCACATGTCATCAAAATAATATATCTCAAAACTCAATCAATGTAATCATGCCATATTATCAAGACACTTGTATCTCCCAAAACATCATAAAGAATGCTATAAAAGTTTTTCAAATATAAATATCATGTCTGATGTCCCAAAAATGATGCCTCGAATGTCATAGTAAAGTATCATAACATAATAAAAATAAAGTCATAAATAATATTTTATGTTTGAGCTAAACTCTCTCTATACACTTCCTTTTGATAATGCTACCCTATGTTTAACTAAATATGCATCAACCATTTTTTCTTCAACCTTTGACATCTCTGGGTGCATGTCATCAAAGGTATTTTTTATTACATCATCCTCAAGTTTGGTAGGAATGGAATTGATGGTATAGGAGGATATCTTATATGAATTAGAACTAACACAAATGGTAGGTCGTTTTCCTTTACTTGGATGAGGTTCAGTGGATAACTATTTATATTTTTTTGGAAGTTGAACAGAGTGTACATGTGAGGCAGCATAAGCAACATGTTGAGCAGGTTCTAAAGGAGGAGGAGGAGGATGAAGTGGCAATGACACAATGGGACAATGAAATACACCAGAGGGAGGATTGGTAGGTACATTTTCCCATCCATCATTGGTTGGTGGCATATGGGGTTGCTCAGGAAATTATGCAATTCTTGGGTGTAGTTGAAGAGGAGGTATAATAGGAGGCTAAGGTGGATGGAAGGTAGGATGGAAAGTGAGGTTCAAATATCTAGTTTGGACCAGTTAGTTGAATTCCTTAGAATTAACATCTAAATCGATGGAGAACCTCATTCTTTTGTTTCTTCCTCTTTCCCCAAATACATTATTTGGTTTACCTCTGTTGTTTCCATGTCTAAAGAAACTCATCTAAATATCCATCAATGATCAAATTAGTACATATATACAAGATACAATATGTTAATCATAAAACACTATTTTTCATTTAAAATAATTTTACAATGGCTTTGAATTCACCAAGCGATCAAGCATGCAAAGGAATATGAAAAAGAATAAGGAAAAAAGGGAAGAACTAATAAGTTGCCCTTTCTCTACTTGTTGTCAATAACATTCAAACTATAAATTCTCCACCAAACTATCATTGATCTTATTGAACATGAGAAATGAATGTAGATGAAATTATAAATGACAATAAGTAATAAAAATGGACTTGTAACTTATGGAAAATGTAATTGATGACATGAACGCATGATAATAAAAAAATACATATTCAAAATCCATTTTATCAATTATGTTCAAAACTCATCCTTTTATTTTATCAGCATACTCTTTAAATTACTTTCAACATGAAAATATTAATGGCCTTTCATTCATCCATATAATATCAACAAGACAGATATCTACATGTCATATGTTTATATCATATCTCCATAAATAATAATCTATTCATACATTATTCTACTTATTACAACAATGTCATGTAAAAACTGTCTTTTTGGCAAGTGCACTTATAAAGTTTATTATAATCAATGACATTAACATAGGGAGTTATTTTTATGATTTTTTAATGAAAAATGTTTCAGGACTTTTAGGGAATAATTTATGGAAATTAGTATAAGATGAGAGGACAATTCCCTATTTATATAAAAGACAAAATAAACAGTAAATCCGTATATAAAAATTTCCGTTCATTTTCAAAATATGCTTTGCCTCTATTTGATTCAATAGTATGAGATCATGTTAGTGAATTTAACATATTTAATCAATATCTCTGTCAGCCTCCAAAGCTTATGAATGTCTTGGTTTTATTATAACCCAAAATAATCAAATGACCAGAGTAGAAGTGCAACTTTTAAATCATATTATTTGTGTTAATCATAATTTCAAAGAGATGTCATGGTCAACAAAGGCACACAGTGCATTCAAAATGGTCATAATGGTATAGGATGTCAAGTTATGGTCATATATTGACATTTTTAAAATAACATTGTCAACAAAGAATACGTATAGCCATATTGTTTCTCTCAAACTAAACATGACAAGTTTGAGCATAACCAAAATTTAAAATCAATAGTGTTGGAGATATTACACACACCTAGGATTTTCCTTTTATTTTATTCTCCTAAGTTTAATTGGATATGTTGAGGGTCCTTTAGTCTGATATATTCTCCCCTAGACAAGGGATCCACATACCCTACAGACAACTCTCATTTATCATTCAGTTAGACTAGTTGAGTGAAGTGTTGCATGTGAACTTTGGTTTTATCACCAAGTGTTGCATGCTAACCTTGGTATCACCAGTAATGTGTACTTGCATTGGGATCATCACCAATAAGGTGAATTCCACATGTGTGAGTGATATCCTCCTCATTTCACTCTAGTTTGGTTAGTTAACTGGTGACTGAATGGTCAATTAACCAAGACTAGGTGACAGTTCACTCTAGTGACTTCCAGTGTGTATAACATTTCTCTAGAACACTCCTAATGTGCATTGTTTGACTAAAATGATGAGTTAGTTGTGTGATATAGAGTATATCACTTGTATTATATCATTTTCTCTCTTTCGGTTAATACAAATTCTTTCATTCTTTCCATCATTTTTTGTCTCTTCTCTTCACACCATCGCATGTTGTGTATGCTTCATTATTACCTATATATTCTATGTAGGTATCTCAAAATATCTACATGATATAAGATCCCACAAGACACTAGCAAGGATAATCACTGACACTCTTTTGTAGGTACCAAAGACAGAACAAAGCAACAGGAAAGATGGAATTTACCACATCTGCAATTCTAATTCCATATAACTAGTTTGAATGGAGGCCAAGAATTACCCACATTCATGGATAAAGGCTTGTATTGGATAGACATGGCCATAGAAACATAACCCACCTTAGTAGTGGAAAAATACAAATACTTCAACCACGTGGATGAGGCTTATAGTCTCATATGCATGTCTCTTTCTCTTGATCTATGGTTTCACATCAATGCATGCAAGACACCAAATGAGATTTGTACCACCTTGTCTAGTCTCTTTGGATAGCAAGATGAAATGAGGGGCCATTTTCTTGAAGTAGAACTGAACTCTTTGGATCCGAAGAAGTTTGAAAATCTCCAAGATTTCTTCACCAAATTTAAATATCTCCTCCGTGAATTGAAAGACTGTGGTATTGACAAATCCAAATAAAATGGTTCCTTCTATCATGGAACAAATTGTACCAGAATATAGTTTATTTGTCTCCACATTTCATTCTAACAGATTAACCACATGAGTAACCTGGACCATGCCTTCATTGCCACAATTTATTTAGGCTTTGACACCAGATAAATATAAGCACATTCAAATGGGAATAATCAAGGGCCCAAAGGCACATACACTTGTTGTGCATGATGGCATCAAATCTCAAAATACTAAATCCAAAAAGAAAGGAAACTGAAATGCGCATGCATAGTCAAAGAAGGAAGGGTACTCCAAACCCTTCAATGATTCCTCCAATTCCAAAGGTGAAAAAATCAAGAAAGGGAAGAAGTGTGGTTACTACAATCATGGGAACCATCCAAAATATACATGCACGAAGAACCAAATTGATAAGATGACACAAATTCTTTAGAAAAAGAAGCTCGGGGATCACATTCCCGAAGATGCCAAGAAAAAGTCAAAAGATCAAGCCCATATTAAAGGTAATTCCCATGCATTAGTATCTATTCATTCTTCACCCAACACATGGATTGTAGATTCAGGTTCTTCCCACCACATGGATGTTGATACTGAGAGGGGGGTGAATCAGTATCAAGTACAATTTAAAAAAAAAATCAACTTATAATTCAACCAAATTATATATTCAATTATTTCCAATGATCAATGAACAATAGTAGAATAGTTACACCAATACACCGTAATACACCATGCACAATATATGAGAAATAATCAATAGTTATTGTTCAAGGGAAGCAATGACTTCCAAGGGAAGCTACAGCTTCCAAATATAAAGGGAGGGATAAACCTCCAAAAGGAAGATACAATCCTCCAATATCAAGAGAGGGTTGACCTCTCCATCCTTTCCCCTTCCTTCCACCCAAGAATATATGAGAGATAATAAAAATTTATATTAAATTATCACCATCAACCAACCATCACATAGAACCTGATAATGCTTCCTGAGACCTCTTCAACTTCTGAAATTATTCACTTCTTGGAATACTCTGATCCTGTAGATAATATTACTCAATGTATTCTCTGAATCTCCTCCAAGATTCACTCCTTGAATCCTCCCAGAAAAGGAGTTATAGAGAAAATGGTAGACCTTATTCAATTCGGGTTTATTCAGGAGAGCGAACTTGTACAGAATTCCCCACACTCAATATTTAGCACAATATTTTGAAATTTGTACAAAATAAACTACATCCCGTAATCTTTACAATGAAATTGGTCTCACTTAATTTGGATTCTCTATGAATACATTATGATTGCTTTACCTGGAACACTTGTTTGTGACTAGCTTCAGCAGAATCAGGACTAGTCAAAAACCCTATCTTCCACAGAGTGTATCTCCAAAATTATAGTGAATAAAGAGATGAAATTTTTACCACATGTACCCAGATATGTCTTCTGAATAGCCTCCAAATTTCACCATCTGAATCGTTCTAGAAACAAAGTTATAGTGAAAATGGTGACATGAGCTGTAAATGACATACCTTAGAACAAATCACCAAAAGACTTCATCCTCCCTTGAAATTCGGCCTTCTTTACTTCATATTTCCTCTGAAATTTGACTTATATCTCATTTTTCATTGACAAACTTGTGTGTGTTTAAAATGAATGTATAATGATATGTATTTATAACCTTTATGACACTTCCTTTTAACATTAGGACCGACATGTAGTTTCTTCTTCAATTCACATTGTCATCTTCAAAATTTCATTTCTCCTCAATCGTGAGGATCCACGTGACGTGCCACATACCACCGGAAGCGGCATGACTTATACTATCCATACATGGTTGATGTGTTTGCATGTGTAATTTCCTTCATGTCTATTTACTTCGATCAAATGTGGGGTCCAAAAACCAATGGATAGAGTTGACACCAATGACTACAACCAATGACTAGGGTTGACATCAATGATAAAAACCAATCTTCCAACAATCTCCCCCTTTGTCATTGATGGAAACACTCATGCACCCCCTATCCTCATGTTCTTTTTTTCTCTCCCCCTTTGACATCAATGGAAAAGGGTGGGGTTGCTCCCCTGAGTTTAATGGAAAAAGGTAACTCTCTTCTTTGGGGCCCCTCCCCCTGAACATATAGCACTTACTAACACTTCATTTTTATGTTCTCTTTATTCATTGGAGATTTTTAATGAATCTAGGACATATATGTCACTTGGTCTTCTTGTTGTAGCTGCAACCAATCTTCCTGAACCTTCTTCTTTGATTTTTCATCTTTGTGAGTAAAACGTGAGAGTATATCCTTGATCACACATTTTACTAACATTGAGTAGATTATGCTTCAATTCTTCAACCAATAGGACATTATTTTCTTTTACATTTTTGCTTCCAAGCTCTACTACACCTTTTCCAAGTGTTTTGGCAGATGAGTTGTCTCCAAATGCAACATTTCCACCCTTTCTCTTCAAACTGATGAATTTGTATTGATCCTCGGTCATGTGTGAATAACATCCACTATCTATGTACCATTCATATTCTTCTTTACATTCTTCAGTGGTCAATGTTATTCGACAATCTTCATTGTTTGGAATCTCTTTCCTTTTCCATATTGTGGTTGGCATAGGGACATTTGGCATAGGATCATATTCATTCATATATCTGCAATCTCGTGCTTTGTGACCAATATAATTACATTTGTAGCATACAATATTTTTGTCCATCAATGGGGAAAATGAATTACAACTTTTGTTGACAAATCCACGATTGTTTCCATATCTTTTATTCACACCATTCATTTTTCTTGCATAGTTGTTCCTTTCATTGATTCTGCAATTAATTTCCTTATGTCCAAAAAAAATTCAAGTATAACAATGACCAAGAAAGAAATTTTGATACCTGGGAGTAAGTGACCTTATTTGTGATGTAGTCCATCTGGGTTCATGATCTACTCTTTTGTAGTTTCCTTCATAGTCATTGAAGCTTCTTTGATTCCTATAGGTAGGAGGTCTTCTTGGATATTCATCTCTTTTGTAATCATTCCTTATTTTTGGTATCCTGGTCCACTTATCATCAACTGTCTCTGTAGAGATTTCGTCAACCTTCTTGTTGGTATTTCCATCTTCTTTGTATGAAGTTTCACCCATGCATCCAAGATGTGTTAATTCTTTTGGCACTTGAGAGTTTCTTAAGCTCTTCCTCAATGNGAAGTTTCACCCATGCATCCAAGATGTGTTAATTCTTTTGGCACTTGAGAGTTTCTTAAGCTCTTCCTCAATGAGACAACTTCTTGTTCAAGTTTCCCACAATCTTCTTCTTTCTTCATCATTTGGACATTCCTTACTTCTCCTATTATTCTTTCTTCTTCGAGTAGAGTTTTCAAGGAAATGGTTTCTTCTCTTAGTTTCTCAAAATCTTCTAATTGTTTCTTCAAGATTTCAATTGTATTTTCACAACTACCCAATTCACTTCTTATTTTTCAATGCGTGTTTTTGAGCTTGCTATTTTCAATCTCAACATGCTTCAATTTTGTAAGATTCTCATCTTCTTGTTGAACCATTTCTACTTCATGATTTTATTCTTCTTCATTGGAATTTTCTTCTCTGGTATTATCTATTTCAATCCTTGGATAAGGACATTCAAATTCAACATGTCCTACTCCTTCACAATTAAAGAAAAATAACTCACCTCTATTTGCTTCTTTGAAATCTGAGATGTTGTAATTTTCTTCAACTTCTTCTTCTTCTTCGTCTACTTCTTCCCTTGCATAAAATTCTTGTAGCTTGTCCCAAATCTCTTTTTCTGATGGACATGATCCCACCTTGGATTTCATTGAATCTGTCAATCCATCTAGGATGGTATCTATTGCCAATTTGTTGTTCCTTCTTGCTTCCTTCTAAGCTGTAGTCTTTGGTTTCTTCAAAGCATTGTATCCTGAAGCAACTGAGAACCAAACATATACCCCAAGGGATTTCAATTAATTTTCCATTCTATTACTCCAGTATTTGAAATTGCTTCCATCAAATGGTGGAATCCCATTTGGAATGTTGTCTTCCATTTTTCCTTAGGATCTTCCTTCGAGTGGTTAAACTGTACTGAAGGTAACCTGCTCTGAAACCAATTGTTGATATTGAGAGGGGGGTGAATCAGTATCAATAATAATTTAAAAACAATTTTAACTTATACTTCAACCATATTATATATTCAATTATATCCAATGAGCAATGAACAATAGTAGAATAGTTACACCAATACACGACAATACATCATGCACAATATATGAGAAATAATCATTAGTTATTGTTCAAAGGAAGATACAGCTTCCAAATATAAAGGGAGGGACAAACCTCCAAAAGGAAGATACAAACCTCCAATATCAATAGAGGGTTGACCTCTCCATCCTTTCCCCTTACTTCCACCAAATAATATATGAGATATAATAAAAATTTACATTAAATTATCACGATCAACCAACCATCACATAGAACCTGATAATGCTTTCTGAGACTTCTTCAACTTATGAAATTCTTCACTTCTTGGAATACTCTGATCCTATAGATAATATTACTCAATGTATTCTCTGAAACTCCTCCAAGTTTCACTCCTTGAATCCTCCCAGAAAATGAGTTATAGAGAAAATGGTAGACCTTATTCAATTCTGCTTATTCAGGAGAGCGAACATGTAAAGAAGGCCCCACGCTCAATATTTAACATAAGATTCTAAAATTATTACACAATAAACTATAGACCGTATTGTTTCCAATTCAATTAGTCTCACTTAATTTGGATTCTCTATGAATACGTTATGATTTTTTTACCTGGAACACCTGTTTATGAAAAGATTCAGGACTAGTCAAAAACTCTATCTTCCACAAAGTGTATCTCAAAAATTATAGAGAATAAAGAGCTGAAATTTTTACCACATGTACCAAGATATGTCTTCTCAATAGCCTCTGAATTTCACCATCTCAATTGTTCTAGAAACAAATTTATACCTAAAATGGTGAGATGACCTGTAAATGACATACCTTAGAACACATCACCAAAAGACTTCATCCTCCCTTGAAATCGGGCCTTCTTTACTTCATATTTCCTTTGAAATTTGATTTATATATCCTTGTTCATTGACAAACTTGTGTGTGTTTAAAATGAATGTATAATTATATGTATGTATATTGTTTATGTCACTTCCTTTTAACATTAGGGTCGACATGTAGTTTTTTCTTCAATTCACATTGTCGTCTTCAAAAATTCATTTATCCTCAATCGTGAGGATCCACATGGCATGCCACATACCACCGGAAGAGGAATGAATTATACTATCCATCCATGGTTGATGTATCTACATGTGTAATTTCCTTCATTTCTATCTACTTCGATCAATTTTGGGGTCCAAAAGCCAATGCTTAGGGTTGACATCAATGACTACAACCAATGACTAGGGTTGAAATCAATGACAACAACCAATCTTCCAACAATGCAAAACACAAATTATATTCTATATTATATAACTATATGCATGAGGCCTCCTATCCTCATGGGGGATGACTCTCCATTCGAGTTCACCTGATAAGGGAGAGTGGAACTAGATCATGGAATCTTCGAGGAAATTCTACATGTTCCTCAACTTTCCATGAATCTTCTCTCGGTGTATTAGATTACACACTCAGTCTCAAGGAAAAGGTGGAGTACAAACCAAAATCCGTGTCGATATTTGACATGCAAGACAACTCCAAAACAATATTCGGGGAGGTAAATCATAAATCTCAGTTATACAATTTTTCTATGTTCATTGAACTTAGTTCCTCTGTACTAATCATGCATGCTGATGACAATAGTAGATTATGGCATGAGAGGTTTGGTCACCTGAACTTTAGGTTCATGAAACAACTTAGCAAGAAAGGGATGGTCAACGGGTTACCTGATATCCACATTTTTGAAGGGGTTTCTGAAGGATGTGTCCTTAGAAATCATCCTCAAGAGAAGTTAGAAAAGGGGAAGAATCACAAGGCCTCCTCTCCAATGGATATGATTCATAGTGATCTCATGGGTCCATTCCCACATCCATCTATTAGTAAGGAAAGATACATTCTTACATTTTTGTGTAAGGTATCTTCCAAAAGAGCCTAATAAAACATAAGTTAAAATAGAGAAATGTTATCCTAACTTTTTAACCATTCATTATTCAGCATAATTAAAATTTATGAGTAGCATCATAATAAACCACATATTCAGCATCATAACAAACCACATATTCAGCATATTCAGTAGCATGATAATAAACCACATAAGATAGCATAATAATGAAAATACATACCTCTAACTGATGTTATTGCTATTCTCCAACTCTACCTGATGCTCTGCCCAAAACCAACTAACCTCCCAGCCAGCTAGGAACAGAGCCTCTCTGGCTCCCTAGCTCCAGGATTTTGTAAGGATTCCTAGCCCCCGAACCTAAAACTCCCAGCAATAGGTTCCCCCTGTCTCAGTCCACCAAACTCCAACAAGTTCCTCAAGAAAAAACCAGTACCATCCTCCAGCAAGCTACTCCAGCCCCAAACCAACAATACAGTCCTCTCCTCTCAAAATGATGCTCTCCCCCCAAAAATCAAAACATCTCGTCTCGTGTGCTTTTCCCTTCTCTTATCCTCCTTTCCCCTTCTCCCATTCACCGCCTTCTCCCTTTCATTAAGACTCACCCACCTTATCCCTCCATTCAATGCCAACCACTTATCCCCTTTCTCTTTAATGGTTCCATCATTCGATACATTAAGTCTCCATTTAATAAATTAAAATTTATTAAACTCAAATTCATTAATCCAATATTTAATCATGAAATTAATTAATTAACTAATTAACTAATATGCATTAAACAATTATTTAAATCATGACAATTTATTAATTACTTAGGGTTGTTACATACACCCACTCTTCAGGAAACTTCGTCCCGAAGTTAAAGTATTTTATGATACAAGGGAAAAGACACATGGTTCACACATTCATATCAAATAACCGACATTATTAGTAAGTAAGCCAAGAAAACTCATACATACTAGTTTACATG
>SNQJ01S0265649.1:0-12144 GCA_010110895.2 Picea sitchensis
GGTATCGGGAGCAAGTGGTCTAGAAGACAACATAGGATCTCTAATTGATTCGAGGTCAACGAAGCTCCGTAGGAAAATGTAGTCGATAGTGCTCCGATGAAAGATCCTCAATATGCGTTCCTCACTACATTTAGTCCAGCTTTGGAGGGGTTATATACACTGCCTTTCCTCACGCGACCTTGTGTTTAGCCCCTATGTTAGAGGGGGGTCTCGGATAACTTTTACGACACTGGACTTAAGCACTCCCTAACTCTAACTCCAATGTTTGTTTAACGACCTTGAAGAGTTTTCTCTCCAACTTAATTCAAGGCCCTAACCCTAAACTAGTTGGTTGACCCTACAAACATAAAAAGTCTAGTTTATTTTAGATTAGCGTTCTTTTTAATGGATTGATTTACTCATGGGATATGGTGGTGAAACTAGTGATGTTATAAGAGACAAAAAAGAGGAGAAAAATACAAATCTTGAAAGCAAAATTACTTCTAATCCAAAAGCACAGTTTTACAACTAACTCTTTGTAACCAACTTTTCTTTAACTAACTTTTTCAAGATATTGTAAAGAAAACCTAAAACGTACTTTCTCTTAACTACAAGCTACTTATGCTTCAAGAAATCAATAAATAACTTAAAAAAACAACTCTTTTTCCTTTTTAGCAAATAACCAACTCTAAGTACTTTACCAAACTGAAAAGGAAATCTTTTTTTTTTTTTGAAATTGCCTTAAAGAGAAAAAATGAAATAAATCTTTTTTTCTTTTTTCAAAGCAAGTGAAAGGGGTAAAAATAACTCTAAAACATGACTGAAAGAAATCTTTATCCCACTGTGGATCACAGGGAATCAGTCAAGAAACCAAGAAGGCAGATCTACAATTCAAAACCTTTCTTAAAACCCTTTCAAAAGTAAACACAAGAAAATCAAGAAGACAATTAAAATGAGCTCCGACCTAGGCTATGGTTGTAAAATAGAGACTCTGGACTGATCCAAGAAAACCCTGAGAAGTGTGAACTTCAATCAGGAAAGAGGGAAACTCCCTCGTTTGTTTTTTTAAATTTTCTTGAAACAAAGACGTGGGCTGTTGCATCAGCATCGTGCATATGTACGCGGGTTGTTTACTGAGAAGATCAAGTATGGACGTTGACCGAATCAATACAAAGCACGTACACCTCTGTATTTCTCCAAAAAAGAAAATATCATGCAGTCTTACAAGGCAAGGACAACTGGTATATCACCTGAAGGTGACCAAAATCCCTAGACAGACTCCGAAAACTCACAGAAACTTAAAAGGCAAACAAACCAATCAAATAACCTAAAATCCCCTAAAAAACCCTAGAGGCTTCCCCAATATGGTCGCCATTTCTGCTAACGGGAAAACTCCCCTTTGACTATACCAAGGTTTAGAATGTAGACATATCGATTAACCATCTAAAATTTAATTAATTCTATATACTACCCCAAACATACCAAAACTAATATAAATAAAGCAAGGAAAAATGATAACATGTAACTATACCTCTAATCCCATGTCTGGTGATGACCTCCTTGCGCTTGGAAGTTTCATTGACTGCACGCCTCTTCCTAGGGATGACCTGCATCCAAATATTGACAAACATAAAACCACAAGCATTCTATTCCATATATACGTTAGGGTTATATTTTAGAATGTCCAACATAAATCAATAAAAGTATTCAAAACACCATAATTTGGGACAGGAAAATGTAGTTCTTTTATTAATAACAAAAATATTATACCTTTACAATCTAAGTCGGCCACCGTTCCACGAACCTGGTTCAGGATCCTCTTCACCAAGCTCCAAGTGTACCTTGTATGAACTTCTCTTCTCAACCTTTTGATCTCTTCTAGGGAATTGAATGGGTTAAATGGAGGAAGAAGGGGCTAATGAGGGAATTACGAGGGAATTTCTCCCAAAAGGAAACAATATATTGGGCAAGGAGGGGAAGTGAAATCGGGCAGAGTTTCACTATGCTTAGATGTGAAATGAGACCCCAACACCTCCTTTTATATGACAAAATGATGGTTATTCAGTTTGGTGACGGGCTATAGCAGGTGGATTAGTTGAGAAACTACCAATAGCTCGCCAATTTCAACGAATTCCTTGCAAATTTTTATTTTTTGAAACTTTTGAAAGTATACATGGGCTGTAATGGTGCAGTGTGCATATGTACACGAGCTGTAGTGGTGCAACAAGCGTATGTACACGGGCAATAATGGTGCAGGGTGCACACATCTTCTAAAAATTGGTTTTTTAAGAAGAGCTAGTCAACAGTGCTTTGGCAAAAAATGCAAGTAAGAGGGCCAAGGCCATGTATGCATGTGTGGAGCAATTTAGGGTTATAACAATCTCATCCCAACGAGATAATGAGGCAAGTTCTTTAAGTTTATTAAAAATTCGATTATATATTTCAATTATCTGTAGGTTTAAATTAATGATGTGTATTGGTTAATGCGTGTCATGTAGAGAAAATACTTGAAGAAACCTCGATAATATGGTTTGAAATCTAAGTGTAAAAGAGCGTAAAATATTTATGGAAATGTTGCAAAGAGAGGAATTAGGTGTATCAAAAGGTAATCAACATGAAGTTTTTCTCTAAATTTTTACTAAAAATGAATTTCTTAACAGTAATTGCTAACAAGTTTTAAACAATTGATTTCACATATTTTTAATGTTATGAAGGATGTAAAGGATGATGACATCTTGGTCATCAGTTCAACTAGAGTGGTTCTTGAAGTTAATGAGAGGGGAAAATTGTTTTACAAAACTTTGAGGGATATAGTGGAAATAACATATAGACATACTTTCCACTTACAATACAAAAATAAATCCAATGATTCCAAAAACCAGGTTATACATAAACTACAGGAAGTGTTTCTAGAGCAATGGTCAATGAGACCCGTGAGACTTGCAATAGAAAAGACTTACAATGACAAAACAAATCATTTAAAAGGTATTAATATTAAACATGTTTTTCTATAATATGTTCCAAAAATTACCATTTTTTTTTTATATATTTACTTTAATGTCCATTTAAAAAAATTACTGTGTTTTTTTTGTTTTTCAGGAAGATCATGAAAATTCTAAGCGAGAAACGAGGGAAAACAAATACATGCTAGTAGGTATGTCCAAAAAAAGTGTACAAGGAGATGATAAAATAAATTAACATAATTGTATCACAAGAGGAGACATCCCAATAACAATGTGCATCAGAGGTATGCAATCATTCATGTATTCTTTTATGTATGTAGAATTTAATTATCGTATGAAATACAAAATTTCAATTGTTTTTTGGTAGAAAATAATAAAAAATGGAACCCATTTAGCACATAAGACGTGACAACAAGGAAGAAAATGGTTGATCACAAAGTTTGTGAGTACTTACATTTTCAGCCTTACTTAAGATTTCATATTTGTTGTGATCTTTATATTTATATAATTAATTTACACCCATCCATGGATGTCTTCTAATATGTGCTAACATACAAAGAAGAACCAACCAATGAATTAATTAACATTGAGTTAAGTGAGGGTAGTGAGTATATGTTGAAGTATTAAGGTTTAATTGAACAATTTGTAAGTAGCTATGTTTCTTAACTTCTCTTGTTTTATAATTAACGGAACAATAATAAAATTTTATATTAATTATATCGTCTATGTTCTTTCATGGCATATTAAACATGCAAGAAAAAAATTATGGAGAGCAGCCAACAAAAGAGATTTTGAGACATGACATGTGTCATGACTTCGAAAGAATGTATATTTTTTATGAATCACTCGTTGCTATGGTACACTTTTTAATTTATGCAATCATGCATATTCTACTATATATAATGTAAATTTACTTATTACACTTTATTTCTATGTTTGTGGATGGAACATGAACAAGAGAAACATAAAAAACAAGTTGATGAAGAAAACATTAGATTAAATAACCAAAGTATAATATCACTTACAAGTGATGAAGAAATGAGGCATGCACGTAACTCAATGATGACAACAATTCAAGTGATGAATGCCAATTAATATAATTGAATGTTACTGCAAGTTGTATGTTTTGGAATATTTTTCTATGAAGATCAAGAATTTTGTTTAACGTACTCGACATAATGTCCCAATTGCATGAGGAAATGTTACCAATAAGTGCAACAATTACACATTGGTTGCATTTTTATTATTGTGGACCTTTATGTTATCCCATTTTGTATGACGATGGGTCTCTTATTCATATAAAATAAAATGATTTTCTTATTTTATTTCATTATTGAATGTTATAGAATGGTGTGTTGCTGATTAATTGATATATGGATGATTTACATTTTTACAAATAATAGAGGTGTAATTCATTGGATAATGCATTAATCCAATCATTATATCAAACTAAAATAAAAAAATATAAACACAATATTATTATAAAACATATTTGATTTTGAGATGATTAGTAGAAAATTTGTAAAAAAATAATTTATCTCTCTTTATCTCTCTCAACTAAATGAAGCATGCCATAAAATAGACAATGGTGCATTTTTTTTTTTATCAATATGCACTGGTGCCTATTAATTAAATGAAAGCATTGGAGCTAACAATTGTGAAAAATCACCATTATTTTAAGTGACATAATGCATGATTAATTATATTTATTACTTCAAGTGACATAACGTACGGATAATTATATTTATTACTTTAAGTGACATAACGTATGATTAGTCATACCAGTGCTTTACATATAATATATGACTCAGTGTTTTAAATATAATATACACACCAATGCTTTAAATATAATATACAGACCGATGCTTAGTAAAAAACAATGGCTTTGACGTCTCACCTCAATTATTGGAAATTTCACTATCCTTCGGTGCACGTGGTAGTACATGCATCGATGCGACTATTTATAAGAGAATCGACGCATAATATTTATACAAGCACCATTGCTTCATAAAAAACAACACATATCGATGTGTATAGTAACAACAAAAGCATCGATGTTCCATATAACATAAAATATGGTACTGACGTGTAATAATTTTAAGAGCACCAATGCTTTGTTATTGTATGTGTGCAATGGTGCATGTTACTTAAGAACACACCAATGCACATTGCTTAAAAGGCATCGATGTGTGTTACTTAAACGCACACTGGTGTATGTTACTTAAAAACACACCAATGCATTGGTTTACCAATACAAGCACCGAAAAAAAAAAAAAAACGTCAGCTATAACCTTTGTTTGCCCAATTTTTTTTAGTTATATGGAACATCCATTAAAACCTCCGCTAAAATCTCCTCTTGGAATAACAGAGTTTTTTTTGAATTTTTTTCCAAATCTTATAACACTAAAACCCTCCGCTACAAGGTGTTTTCCTTGTAGTGAATCGAGTGGTATTTCAATGGAATTACCTGCTTTTAGATCCTCATAAATCCTCCTTCGAGAGACACAATCCATTGCTTCTCCCTTTCTTAGAGATGGAAATTCCTCTGGGATTTAGTCCCACATCTTGATTTCTCCCATGTTTTTTTATTTTATTTTATTATCTCGCAAGAAGAAAAAGAAAGAATATGCATAGTCAATAACATCCTTTCCTTCCATTTTGCTCAAATTGAATTCTTTAATATTTAATTGGACAAGTTTAGATATAAGGAGTTCTATGAAATAAATATTTGCAAATCAGTCAATAAATGAATTCATTTTGTAGCTTCAAAATAAAAATCTAGCAAGTATAACTTATGAAGGTGAAGATACAAATGAGGAAGAACATGAAGGTAGTCCAACGGATCTTCTAGAATACTTCTTTTCAGTTGACTACTTCACATATTTGGAGCTCAAGTATTTTAATTTTATAATTTAGCTTCCCACTCATTTCCATGGTATAAAATACCTTATAACCTTGTATCTATATTTTAGTCACATTAGTGGTCACACAATTAAGTAGCTATTAGAAAAATCTCCTCATATAAAAACATTGATGGTAGTTGACTATATATGGTTGAGCAATTTGAAAATATTGGTACTCAATCTCAATTGTTTACAGCCATTTAGTTTATATATGGAAAAGGTTGAGGAGGTAGCTAATTCATTGCCACTCTTCTTATCATCATCCCCTGTTCCATTTTTGTTTTCTCCACCATAATTCTTCTTCTCACCACCACCACCTCCCTTTTTCTCCCCCTTTCTTTCTTCCCCCCATCCTTCTTTTCCCCTTCTTAATTATGTTCATCATTCTTATGTGGGATGATCTCCATTTAATTCCTTAATGATCTGTAAATATGAATCTAGTAAATCATTGACATAACAACATTCAAAATTAAAGATACTATACAAACACAAAATAATGTAGTACAATACCTTTGATTTTCTAAAAACCATTGTAATCAACCATAGTTGTATGGAAGTTTGGGTGTAAAGGTATATGGGAAACATGGATAATATTGCTTCTATCTCTTTTCACTCTCTCTTGGAATTCAACAACCCGTTTTCATTGAGAAGTAGAAAATAATGGTACCTCTTGGTATGTGCTTTATTTCACTTCGAGAAACAAGTTGAGTAGCTCCTTATATGGTTGTTATCCTTAGTTTTTTCTATCCCATTATGTTATTCTTTCTATTTAATTTGGTGGTTGGAGCCGTTGTTGTTACTTTTGGAATGCACCAAAACACCAACACCAACATGGACATGTTGACGCGGCATGCGTGACCTTTATCAATAGTAGGGTTTATTATTGGTGAGAAGTCCCAATTGGACCTCTCACTGTTTGGAATAGGGAACTCATCCAAATTTTGGCCCAATAACTATTTTTGGTTTGGGGTTTACCGGTTGCGGACCAGTCCACCGATGATGGTTTATAATCTAGAGAATGAAATGCAACTAATACAAGATGTATGTGTCTGAATGAAGCTGTAACCAGAAAGAAAACATAGAACCATGCATGCTCCTATAAATGGCCGGGGAAATAGTTCAAACATAGAAAAAACAATAATATGAGTAAATAACTACAAACCCATAATATTCTAGCATTTCAACAATAATTTACAGTCCCGCATCCACAGATTCAGACAAATATTCTATGAAGAACAAAAATAAGAATGCAACAGATATACATAATAATAGTCTATAGTGAGATAAATTCTTACACAACCCAAGTGTTCAGAAAAATGTAGGAGAAAAGTCCACAACACATGCAACACAAGAATCAAGGTTCTCTAGAAAACAACTTGTCCAAACAAGTTTCTCCTCATTAAAAGTTTCAAAAATGATACATGAAATATCAAAGAGCCAAAATCCCTGTATTCAAATAAAACCCCCCTATTTATTGAAATTCAACTTTACTGTTGACCTTTCACCTTCTCGACTATTGACCTTCCATTTGCAAACTTTTGTCCTTATCCTCTATGGAATGATGAGGGTATAATTCCAAAAAAAAATGTTAATACATTTAATATATCATACATCGTTACATTCACATTTCAAATTTGTATTTTAGTGTCGGTGGGACATCATGGGTTTATATAGCTGAGTTTGGTCACTGTTCCTTGGGACTTATTGGATTCCTAAGAAAATATTACGAACTCTTTGTATTCCACACTATATTTCTTCCCAAGAAACCATTACAAAATCTTCACCTTCAACATTCTGTTTCTTCCCAACAAAATATGAAATACACAATTTCGATTATTTTTATCTTGTGATTCCCTTTTTCTTCATTTTTTCTTCCTCTTTTATGCTGCAAATGTTGTTGTTGTTGGTATTTTATTCTTTATTGTAGGTCACCTTCACAAAGACATTTATGTGTACTAGTGGAGCTTCTTTGTCTTGATGTAGAGAATCCACATCTCTGTAGTCCACTCCTTTACAGTATGTATTCATGGATGGAATATTGAGAGGGGGGGGGGTGTGAATCATTATGATCACTTTTTACCACTTTCAACCACAATATATTAACTTCAACTTTATTATCAATATATCATTTATGATTTCATTCAATATATCCTGAGCATATAACCATAACTGGTAAAATTCAACAATATCACATCAGATACACAATACACCATAATTTATGTGGAAAACCAAATGGGAGAAAACCACAGAATGCTTTCTTATATATATCAAGAATACGTTCATAGGACACACCAACTTCCAAATTCTCTAGCACCAGCTGGAAGGAGGCACCAACACCCTAATTTAAAAGCACCAACCTAAAGGAAGATACAACTCCCTAAATTCTCTAGTTGCAACTGGAAGGAGGCTACAACCCCATGATTTACTGGCACCAACCTGAAGGAAGCTCTAACTCCCTGTGTTCTCCGACACCAACCAGAAGGAGGCTACAACCCCCTAATTTATAGGCTCCGACCTAAAGGAATATCCAACTCCCTGAGTTCTCTGGCACCAACCAGAAGGAGGATATAACCCCCTTTCCTTGCCCCATCCTACCACCCTGAAATATAAGTGTAGACTCAATGTCACTACCACTAATCAACTTGTAACTTCCACTGTCACTGATACATCAACCAACCTATCAATGCCACTATCACATAAACCACTGTCATATCAACCTATCACTTATGATCAACCAATAATCCCACCTGTCACTCTCACCGTCACTCTCATTGTCAATGCCATACCATCATCAACCAACTGTAACTAGATCCACTCACATGGATACAAAAACCAACACCAAACCATGAACATCAACAATGTACATCAACCATTAATCATGTACATCAACCATGTACATCAATTTGTACCATACCATGCATCAACCATGTACATACACCATGTACTAAAACATGTACCATACCATGTAACAGAACCTATACCATACCATGTACATCAACCATGTACATCAACCCATACCATACCACATGCCAAGTATCCAAGATGTGTCAATGTATCAACAATATTCCTCAACAACATGTGTCAATCATGTACATCAATTTGTACCATACCATGCATCAACCATGTACTAAAACCTGTACCATACCATGTACATCAACCATGTGCCAGAACCTGTACCATACCATGTACATCAACCATGTATATCAACCTATACCATACCATATGCCAAGTATCCAAGATGTGCCATTGTCTCAACAATATGACTCAAGTATGCACCATAACAACCAAGATCATATACTGAGTATATGCCTCAAATATATGCCAATATAAAAAATATGTGCATCTAACAATGAACCATAACAACTATACACAATGTACCCAGGATATGTCTCAAACATGTATCAATATCACCTAGACATAAAACTGAACCATGTACCAAAAGGGCCTCCCAAACATGCCTTAAGCATGTTCCATAACTACCATGATACAAAGATAAAAAAAACACATAAAAGACATAACTTTATTCATAAAGAAGACTTGGTGCATATTGATGCAACCCCCCCCTACCTCGGAAGTGTCTTCCGACCTCTTGGTCATTGGATCGTCTCAGTTCTCAAGCTGAATTCGCTCTTTAGTTCCCAACTAGAACCTCCAATCAATCAAATCCACAGGTCCTTTATAAAACTACGCATGTGCATCTAAGCACCAAGCGCGAGCCTCTCCTCCACGTGACCACGGTCTATGAATGCACGCCTACACAAAGGCACGTCGTAATTTCACGTGTCAGGGATTTGCGTCACCCGACTCTCTTCCATCGAACTCCCGGGTCCCAAAATCCCGACAAGGGTCTAGCGCATGCTAGCTCCTCCCTTATTCCCTAACCATATGATCCTTCGCTATGACCTGGGGTCAACTCTTTCGAGCGTGTCGAGATTTCACATATCGGGAATTTTTGATACGAATCACTTCTGTCCTCCCAAATCCTGAAGTTTCAATGCTTCAGATATAATGGCTCAAATCCTTCCTCGATCAATGGTCCTAATTGTATCAAGATTTCACGTATCATGACTTTCGAATAGTTATTTCTTTCACACTCCCGATTCCTGAAATTGTCCCATGTTATATCAACGACCCTCACTGTACCGCGATCCAATGGTCCATGTTCCTCCTTTTTGTAGTCATGACTTCACAACTCGGGGATTTGGGATGGTTCTCTCCTTCGAACCTCTGACTCCCGAAATGCCGAAATGTTGGTGCTTTAGATCGACAACCCATAGCTTGACTCGATCCAGCGGCTCAAAATATTTTCACGAATTCGTGTTTTGCGAGTTTCACAAAATCCACCCTTTGACTTCCTTCCACAACAAGTCATCGAAATGGTGCCTTCTCACCACGCATCCTTTCCCATGGACGGTCTGGATGATTTCGCTAACTCTCCTTTCACGAGTTTGTTCCTCTGCTCCCTTTTGATCTCCTGGTATCTGATTCCACGAACACCCTGGATCTACTGCCACTTGTCCTCTGATGATGGACAGTTCCGATTGTTTCAAAACTTTGGGGCTTTGACAAGTCCACTCTCCTACATACACAAGGATTAAACCTTGCGCGGTTTCCTTCGGATCCAACACAGTTGGTTCTCCATACTCAAATCTGATGGCTTAGATCTGATCTCTTCCCTTGCACATTCTTCACCGTCTGGATGTAAGGCTCAATGGTCTAGATTTCCCTCTGCTCGATCTAACAACAACTGTGCTCCTCTTCCTGAGCTTTTTCACCTTTCTTCCAGACTTGGAAGTTTTATCCGCTTTCAAAGGTTTCAACCCTTTGTTCTCCTAACGAATCTGTCTCTAAGATCTCGTCAACAATCATGGAAAGTGTTATATCTTCTGATCTTCTATCCTTAACATGATTTCGACCTCCCATGCACACCTTACATTCTCAGGATTTCGAAAAAATTAGTTCGAAGGATTTTATTGGAAAGAAAATGCTTCTCGCCCACCTGGCGTTATCCTACACTGGTTCTTCAAATCTTGCTAGCTTCTTGATGCTGTGCACACCTTGCACCTAGTCTGAGTTTCTATGAATCTCTCTCTGAACTTCTCTCTAAATCAATCCTAGACTTAGTTGACGCACTCCTTGCGTTCAATATGCACACCTTGCATACAAGTATCAGAGGGGAAACAATTGAAACTCAACCAGTTTCGTCACGAACTCATACAATTAATTTCTCAACCACTCATACATGAAAATAACTGTAACAAATCATACAAACATAATAACATTCATTCAATCATACATGAAATGAATTCAGTCCAAGGATTTGAGACAATTTTTGTCTGCTCTATTCATCCATGAAATAGAAAATACATAGTGTTTCTGTTATTCTACTCTGCTCTGCTCATCTCTCTATTATGTCTCTTAAATTTTCTTCTGTTTTTTTTTTGTTTGTTTCCATACAACAATGAAAGAAAAAATATCTAAGGACTGGCTCCACGAGCTCTCTCATCCTATTCTGAAATCTATCATTTCAAATTCAAAGCTATTACCTACTTTGTCCTATTACAATAACTACTAGTTATTTCCAGATAGAGTCGACACTCCATATCTTCAATTTCTTACAGTCCTTTAAGACTTTACAAACAAGTTACATTTTTAAAATTGTTGTTTACAAAATATCTCAACAACTAATTAAATTTTGAGTTAAATGCTTGATTTGAAACTCTGTCATTACTGAGATGTCCTCTGTTTGCCTCCACGTGTGTGCTGTTGACCTTGAAGGTGATGCTCCTGCATCATACTCCTCTAGTTAAAAAAATTTCATGGACTCCTATCCATGCGCTCATGCACTGTCTCTCCATGCTTCAAAATATCAGGTTCTGTAACCCAACTTTCATCTTCCAGTGGATGATATTTCCACTTCAATAAGTATTCAGGATACATCTTTATTCTGGTTTTCTTTCCATCTCTCCGTTCGATGATTTTCTCCATCTAAGGTTTTTCTGCTGTGGGAAATTGCTCTTCCCACTGAATTTATTTCTGATCATATGATTCTCCTGCTTCATTTCTCTTGTAAGGATACAAGTCTCCAACATTGAATATCAACGATATTCCAACATTGTCTGGAAACTCAATCTCATAAGCATTGGCTGCGAATTTTCTGAGAATCCTGCATGGTCCTATATTTTTTCATCTTTAATTTGTTATATTTTCCCCTTGGAAACCTCTCTTTTCTCAAATGAGCTAAAAATTCATCTCCAACTTTGAATTGAACTTCTCTTCTCCTTTGATCAATTCTTCTC
>SNQJ01S0265650.1:0-11973 GCA_010110895.2 Picea sitchensis
TATCTTCAATATATTCATTTTTATTCACATACAAAATTAACCACCTCTCCACTTCTTCTTTGAAATATTCAGTTGAGTTGTTGAACTCACTTTCCCATGAAATATTTAGGGTGTCCAACTATTCTTGTAATTTCTCTTTTTATATGTGTATTAAATCCATGATTAAGTGTGGTCCCTCTAGCTCTTTGGTCATATGAACAAGATTTAAGAATATGTCACCTCTTTTGTTATTGCACATGTCACATTCATAAAGTGTTTCCCAAAAACATTTAATCTTTTTCAACCAACATGCATTTATTTTTTTCAATCGGGCGTTAGAAGGGATGTTTTTCTCTCTTCTATGAACATCATTTAAACTTAGGATTTTGGTTGAAATTTACCCACAACCTCTTTATAAAAACTTTCATCATTTTCTAGGTACTTTTGGATATATTCTTTAAAATGTAAAATCCTTGTTGAAAGAGTAGCTAAACTTGTCGTTAACTCCCATATTTCAAGGATTGAAGCTATGCTTTTCTGAATTTTATCTGGACCAATATATTTCCTAACAACTGTTAATAGGCTTGAGGAACCTTTTAATCTAGACCTTGTTTCTGGTACATCCTCTAGACTCTACAATGGATGTATAGAAGCAATGGGATCGACAAACAAGGGTCTTGGAAGAAGAGAATTCTCCAATTATTTCACTTTTTCTTTTAGGATCAAGTTTTCCTTATCTATCTCATCAATATAATATTTCAATGCTTCACCGGTTGCTTCATGAAATTCCATGAATTTTGAGGGTTTTACCCCTTGGAAATTAGTTTCTAATTTCCACTTTTCAGTAAATGTTTTATTTTTCAAGTTTACTTTTTCAATTAACAACTTCTTATAAATTTTGTTGTAGGCCGCATGGTGCAAGATGATAGATTCCTCCTCAAATACCTCTCACTCATGAGAAGCCAATTCATTAGCTATAGTTCTACCCTCAATCATTTTATGTTTAACCCAATTGGGCTCTTCTATCTAATTATCAACTTCCATATCTTTGGGACTAAGTTCAACTTTAGGTACCTCT
This sequence comes from Picea sitchensis, assembly GCA_010110895.2. Lineage (NCBI taxonomy): Eukaryota > Viridiplantae > Streptophyta > Pinopsida > Pinales > Pinaceae > Picea > Picea sitchensis. The sequence goes on from SNQJ01S0265650.1 coordinate 1,058, forward strand.
TGACCTTCTTTTTGAACTTCTCTCTTTCTTTTTGTATATATTGGAACAATGTGTTATATTTTAATTACCATTTTGGAAGGGTCTTTATTTCCTCCATCATCTGAATTTTCAGTAGAAGATTTCCTTTGTTCTTGACTACTGTCATGAGGTTTTCCTCTTGCCGAAGCAATATTTTGAGAAACATTTGGTGATCCTGGGTTTCTACCTATTGTATTTCTCCCCCTTTTCTTATAGTGGTCATTGGTATTGACCAATGTATCAATGCCATCAAGGGTTGTTTCAGGGAAGACCTCTGGAGGGTTTTGATTGTTTCCTCCTCCTCCTTCTAGTTGAACCTACTTATTAAATGATGAGCCATACCTAATTGAAAACATGTGCACCTAAAATAAATTATTAGGGTCGAAACCCTCAATTGCATGAATTTCATTTAAATTGAATTGATCAAAATGAGTGGTGAATTCATCCAAATGAGAAACGTTCTTTATTGAAATTTCTCCAATTTTCCACGATAAAGGGATGAATTACTTTTTTCTTTTTTCATTGAAGAAGTGTTCCCAATATTTGTATTGTTTGCAAACTTCAACAATGAATAATTTTTTGAAAACACATAAAGGAAACAAAGAGGGTTTCCCCTGAAATCCATAAAGTTTGATAAAACTAAAATCTTCAACAGTCTCAAAAATTCCTTTCTCGGACAGAAAGGCTGCAACTTCTAGATACAATTTGGTGTTGGAAATATTGTTGTCATTGATGTCAAATACATGGGGAGACTACATATTTCCAAGATAAAGATTGCAATAGGGATATTGTTGGAAACATTGTTTTTGGATGATTGATGCTAAGTTTGGATACCCTATATTTGAAGGGATTTTTACCCTAGATACATAGCTCAAATCAGAGCATAGGTTACATGTTTGGAAATATTATTCTGAGACTTTTCCAATGATATATGGTATTCCCTCTAACTCCTTAGGAATAAGGAGATATGGATTTTTCCATCCTACAACCCAACCATAAAATTTAGGTCGAATCAACCAGTATTTACAGGTCGACCCTGAAAGTGAGGACATAATTACTATAAATACAAGATATATGTGCGCTTTTGTAGTGCAACCAAAAAAGAGATAAAGTATGAGGTGCACATAAGTGACCCGAGGTAAGCTAAAGGTGTTAGGGTGTCTTTTTTGGATCTAAAGGTGTGAAATATGAGTCTTCCTGGGATTTTCTTGTTCTTAAGGTGTGCTATGAAGGAGTAAAGGCCTGTGATGCTGGAATGTGTGCTATTTTGAGGTTGTGATGTTGCAATGTGCACTATTTTGAGGTTGTGATGATGCAATCTGGGATCTTATTCTGGGAATGATGCTATGAGGCTTGATATGGAATGAAGGCTACATGTGACTAGGGTTTGAAGGATTGTCTATGGAATGAAGCATGTAGGTAAATTTAGATGTACTCTATGTATGAGGATATTATATTGGTGTCTATAAAAGTCTTATCGAGTTGGTGCTCAGGTGAGGGGACTAGTGTATCCAATAGATTGGTGCCTGCAAATATTGTAACAATAGGTTGGTGCCTACATGTGCTGATAATTTGGTGCTTGGTTAAAGAGATTGGTGTATCTAGTAGGTTGGTGGCTACAATCTTTGTAAAAATAGGTTGGTGCCTACAAACATTTATAAATAAAAGTTTTATGGCTTTCTACCGATTGGGTTTCCATGTCAAACTCTGTGCATTGTGATTTGAGTTTACACGTGATTATTGTTTATTAACTAATGAATGATTGATGAATGGTTAAATAAAGTAAAAATTATCGTATATAGATTTACCCCCCTTCTCAGTATAAACATAATTTCAACATCTGGATGTGGTAGGACTGTGAAATAACCTTTTGAAAGAGGACAAGAAGGCCTTTTATAAATCATAAAATTTACATGGAGCCTTAAGCTTCCATAATTTTGGATACCAAAATGGGACTGGATCCTTTTTGAAGTCTATATTCTTGGCTCTAGGCAGGTCCTAAAAAATGTGGCAATAGACTATATCATAGACTAGATAAGATGTCATGTAAAATTTCTTGGTTTTCCTAATACCTCCCAACTAGAATGATTTTTTTTTCGAAATTTTTTGGGCCCAATAAACTACATCATCTTCATGAATATAGTGATACAAAATATAGACAATATATTTTGGAACAAATTCCATGGATTCCTCTCCAATTATCTTACCGAACAATCATGCAAGTTCTTTGTATGGGTATTTAAAATAACATACCTCAATTTGTGTAGAATTTCTAAATCACTAGTCCGATTTACAAGAAATATTTGTAGGAGTTCCATCCCCCCATTTTTGGCATTTAGAAAGTAATTAGCTTCATATTTATTGAATATCAATGTGGGTTCCAACAAAATCAACATTTTCTTGAAAATTGAAGGTGCCAAAGAAATTTGTGACTTTCCCTATAACTGGATTACTCTTCTCTCACCGGAAACTTTATCAGCACATTGAAGAACTAATTATTTGAAATTAGAAACATTTGGAACACACTTGAATAATGCAATACCATAGGTGAATACTTTATTCGACTTGTTTTTCTGGAGGTGGAAGAGCTGAGTACCACTTGAAGGCTTTTGACCACTGAAACAAACGATCTTCTTGTCCCAAGGTGTTGATAGTATTGTTGGGTATGTGTTATATTCTTTGCACGAATAGTGGTAGTGGGTGCTACATTTTGCCGAGAGCATAGGGGTTCGAGGGCATCACCCCCGATATTTTTTTCCTCTGGAAACATGTCACCTTTTTTGCCTCGATTTTTGTGTCCATTGGTGCGAGGTTTTTCGACACATGGCTTTTTGCCGATGGTTTTCTATTTCCGATTAAGGAATTAGGGTTGTTTACTAATATAGTTCACTGGGTTAGTGTTTTGGATGCCGCTGGCTCCTATATGTATATTATATTGTAAACAATTTATGATGTGAATGAATATAGAATATGCTGGTTTTCCCGGTTTGGGATTCTAGGGGAAAACATCTTTGTGTAATGTTTTCATTTTCCATTGTATCTTTTCTGTTCTTTTATTAAAAATCTATTTGCAGTAAATAATTTTACAAGGTTAAAATCTACATTTGGTATGAGAGAAATTATTGGCTTCAAGGGGACGCCTTTGTGGTCAAGGGTTTGGCTCAAGACTGTGATAAGCCTTGTTATAGTGGGAGATCTATGATATTGATTCTTCAGGTGAAGAGAAATGGTGAGAAGTTCGAAAATCGAGATCGTGAAGTTTAATGGGTAATGTTTTGAGCTATGGAAGCTCAAGATGGAATATCTATTGGTGGACATAGATCAATGGATCATGGTGGATCTAGATACTGCACATACATGAACTTGAGCAGATGACTGGAAAAATTTGGATCAGAAGGTGAAGAAAACAATCTAAGTGTGTCTCTCAGATTCAGTAATAATGAATGTGTCATAGGAAGCTACAACTAAGGATATATGGGATAAGTTGGGAAAGTTGTATCAGTCTAAGTCCCTAGTAAATAAACTATTCCTGAGAAACAATTTGTATAACCTAAGGATGAGAGATGGAGACTCGGTGGTAGAGCATTTGAATATTCGCCTTCAATACTGTGGTAAGCCAGTTAGTATCTATTGAGATTAAAATTTTAGATGAAAATAAGTGTATCAATTTTCTATGCTCTTTACCAGAATCGTGGAATAGTTTGGTTGTGGCCATAGGTAGTAATACAACTTCCTTTAAGTTTGATGGAGTGGTTAATCATCCTTGTTGTCAGATGAGATGAGACAAAAGAACATGGACGGACATAGCACAGATGCATTATTTGTAAGAGGACGCTCTCAGGAAAGAAAGATATCTAAGTCCTTAAGTGGCATATCTAATTCTAAGGGTAGATCTAAATCTCCTGGAAAGTTTGTAAATGTATGCTAGAGATGTGTAAAATAAGGGCACTACAAGAAGCAATGTAGATCCAAAGTTGAGAAAAATAAGGGATCTGAAGAAGCTCCTTCTACAGAAGAAAATATCTCCAAGGAAGAAGGAGGGGATGTGTACTTGGATTCTTCAAGCACAAATTCAGATCATGAGGCATAGTTGGTTGAATTAGGTGCATCCTTTCATATGAATCCCCATAGGGAGTGGTTTTGTGAATATGAAAGGTATGATGGAGGTAATTTTTTCCTAGGTGATAGCTCGACAACTAGAATCATAGGACAAGGAAAATTCAAGTTGAGGCTCATATATGGAAGGATTAGAACACTACCTAGTGTTTTTCACATCCCAAGATTGGCCAGAAATTTGATTTCTGTAAGAAACATGGATGATGCAGGGGTAAAAACAATATTTGAAAAGGAAACTTGCAAGATGGTTCGAGGAGCAATGGTGTTAATAAAGGGAGTTTGGTTTGGAACTTTGTATAAGCTTCAAGGAAGCACTATTAGTGATGGTTGTAATAGTTCCATTGTTATTGATATTGGAGTTGAAGAAGAAAGAACTCCTACAGTCTCTGGAGAAAATTTTATGCTATGGCATCAAATACTGGGGCATATCAAAGAGAAGGGTCTTTGACTACTACACGGTAAAGGTATGGTTGAAGGTATGTATAAATTCTCTCCGGTTTTTTTATTTCTGTGAAAATTGTGTATATGGGAAGCAGAATCGGGTAAGATTCCCCTTTGGTGAAACGAGGGCAGAAGGAATTTTACAACTAGTTCAAAGTGATGTGTTTGGACCTATGTCGGTTCCATCATTGGGAAAATATGTCTACTATGTCTCATTTATAGATTAATTCTCTAGGAATACTATGACATATTTTCTCAGGAAGAAATATGAAGTCTTTGACACATTTAAAGAGTTTAAGCATGTTGTTGAGAATCAAACACATAAAATAATTAAGGTGTTGAGGATAGATAATGGAAAAGAGTTTGCAGGAACAAATTTGAAGAATTATGTAAGAAGTGCAGTATATCAAGGCAAAAGACTACTCCATATACACCTCAACAAAATGGAGTTGCATAAAGGATGAACAAGACACTGATGGAAAAATCAAGGTGCATTCTCAATGGTGTTGGGTTAGGGAAAGAATTATGGGAAGAGGTAGTGGGTACTGCATGTTACCTGGTCAACATATCACCCTTGTCGGCACTGGATGAAAATACTACACAAGAGGCATGGACTCGTAAGAAACCTTCTCTCACACATCTCAAGGTATTTGGCTATGAGGCCTATGTTCATGTTCCAAAGGAAAACAAGAGTAAGCTAGATAAGAAGGTTGAAAAGTGTATATTTATTGGGTATAAAGATGGTATTAAAGGTTATAATATTTGGAACCCATAAAATAAGAAGGTTGTGTGTAGCTAAGATGTGTATTTAGAGAAATAAAAGATGTTGTCAAACAAGATGTCCTACCAAGTAAGGAAGAACCATAGAAAATAGAGTTTGATTTAAAGGATTATGAATCAAACTCTATAGAAGAACATGAATTAGAAGAAGAATATCCTCAAGAAACATGTTAGATTTTTTGCCTCGTATTTTGTGTCACCTCAATTTTAGTGTCCATTGTTTGGAGGTTTTTCGGCACATGGTTTTTTGTTGACAATTTTCTATTTCCGGTTAAGGAATTAGGGTTGTCGACCACTCCAGGTGACTGGGTTAGGGTTTTGGATGCCACTGGCTCCTATATGTATATTTTATTGTAAACAATGTATGGTGTGAATGAATATATAATATGTTGGTGTTCTCGGTTTGGGTTTCTAGGGGAAAAAATATCTGTGTAATGTTTGTATTTTCCATTGTATCTTTTTTGTTATTTTACTGAAAATATGTTTGCAGTAAATAATTGTACAAGGTTAAAATCTACAGGTATCCATGAAATATAGCTCTTTCCTTTTACTTGACATATTTGAAAAAAAATATTTTGCATGAATAGGTGGTTCTTTTGTTAATACAACCCCTTTTTTGCAATGAGGATTTAATTCCTTATTCAATTTACCACATATTGCTTTTATTATTGAATGTTGTAGCTCTTAGTTCAAAGTTTCCAATTGCATGATTTGATTTAAGATTTAAGGCATATATTTAACAAAAATTGTGCCACTTAATAATGGTATCAATTCAAACGAGTGATGGATAATTTGGCGACGAGGAAATAACTATTATTGGGAAAAGTGATATCATGTTGTGAATAGTTTACGCATGTGAGTGCAAAGTTAGTAAAATGAAGGTCCTTTTTGGAGGACACAAAAATGTGAGGTGTGGGGTGTGGGTTAGGGAATAGAAGGTGGAGATGAGGGAAGGAATCCCACATCCACAATCAACAAAATAAAATAAGTATAGAAATCGCTTCATTATGAGTGATGCGAAAGTGGGGAGTTCTATTTGGAGGTTGCATGTTTGCGGTATGGGGAATGACTTTGACCTCCGCAATGATGGCTTGCAGAGTGGTGAAAAATGAAAAAAAAAAACTAAGTATGGGATTTGCATACTTGCAGACCTATGGAGAAGGTGGTAGTCTCCTTGTGACCCAAATTTTTAGAAAAATGACTAAGTATGAGATATACAAGAGAAATGAAAAATGAATAAGTATGAGATCAACAACTTCCAAAGCACATGGTACCATAGTTGAACTGGTTCATTGTCAACATATAAATTTCCTTTCAAGGGTAACCCCTCAAACACATTGCAATAGGCGAATGCTGAGACCATATACATGGTCATGAAAAATATACAAGTCTTTAAATAATTGTCCAACTGAAAGGAAATCTCATTTGAGATTAACTTGGCCCAATCAAACATAGCTTCTTTTCCAAAAGAAAAATGAAATACATACAAAACCGACCTAGGAATATGAGAAGTGTGTTCTTGTCCCATTAATAATGAAAATATCCATGAAAACTCTTGATACAACTTTGCCAACAGAGTTGTGTCAATGGCTGAAAGGTCAACTGACATTTTTGTAGAGGGAACCATGAAATCCTTTAACAAATTCATTCCACCACCCTGGGAATCCATAAAAGAGTCAACATCAGGAAGCCTAAGACTTTTTTTGGAGGCATATAGTCGAAGCATTATTTTAAAAATATTGGGAGTTAGTGGAATAGGGTTCTTCCCTTCAAAAACTACTCGAATTGTTCTGGTTTTTGAATCAAAACCGTTGGCGCACCAGGAAACTAGCTCATTGGAGTAAAAAACTTCAGGCATGCAACCAACATTAACTTAGTCAATCATATTTATTTTTTTATTCTGATTTTGTTTAAGAGTTAGAATCTAAAACCACTAATATGCAGTCAACCAATGGGAGTCTTTATCTTGGAAGGCAAGAGAGTTTACATTATCTCCACAAAGGCTCTTTTGTCCTTCTAGTTTTCATACTTCTTATTCTTCCAATTCACTTTGATATACATGACACTAGATTACGAAGCTTGAGCTGCTTAAAGTTTAAGTGCATGAATATAATTTACTAAAACATCCCTTCAACATGTACAAATTTCCTTTGAAATACGAGAAAACATAAATAGAAGTTATTTTGAAAAGAAAGTGGTTCATGGGAAAATGGGATAATTAATCCAGATTAACCCTGGATCACCACCCTTTACCTCATGGATTAGNGCTCTTTTGTCCTTCTAGTTTTCATACTTCTTATTCTTCCAATTCACTTTGATATACATGACACTGGATTACGAAGCTTGAGCTGCTTAAAGTTTAAGTGCATGAATATAATGTACTAAAACATCCCTTCAACATGTACAAATTTCCTTTGAAATACGAGAAAACATAAATAGAAGTTATTTTGAAAAGAAAGTGGTTCATGGGAAAATGGGATAATTAATCCAGATTAACCCTGGATCACCACCCTTTACCTCATGGATTAGAACCTATTATTAGATCACAAATGACCCTCAAGCATTTTGTAAAGCGTAAGAAATGGATGACGATTTCACTAAGTGTAGATTATGGATAGAGAGATCAACCATTTTAGAAGCTAGTTGTGCAGAAGTGTAGTTGTGTGAGAAACACAAAGGTGTTTGGGAGTGTGGGGGTTAGATATATGGAGAGTATGAAGGGAATTTTATGTGAAGTTATCCACACAAGAGTTATGTGGAAGTGTATGCGTGTGGAGGTTCCATTTGTGCGGAGGGAAGTCTATGTGGAGAGGAAGTTTGTGCGGGAAAAAAGTTGAGATTAGGTTATCCGCACTACAGGAAAACATGGAAATAAAATAAGTGTTGAACTGTGTGGGAGGAAGATTTTGTGTAGGATGCAGGAAAATGGTTATGAAAAATGCAATCTCTGCACAAGTCAGAAAAATAACCAAGTATAGTGAAATTTTCTTATGTGTAGGAGCATGGTGGAACATAAAACAAATGGGAGGGGAAAAAGGTTCTACATATGGGTAAAATTAGAAATAAAAGGTTATACATGAAAATGGATCAACATATCGACTCCAACTACGAGACAATGACCTCCCGCTTGTTGTGGAGAACCAAAAAGGCCTTTGTCCATTGGGCATGGAGTTGATGAGGTATTTACACATGGGAACTAGACATGGTGAATATACACAAAAATGATATAGAGTGGACTATAATACATTATTTTGTTCAGAACAAGAGTCAATATTAGGAGAATAAATGTTTTGAATGTCTCCCATTGATAAGAAATTTAAAAAATTGGTCTTCCTTTCCTTTTAACAAGTAAGAGTTGAAACCCTAAATCTTTTACATCTGGTAAGGTCCAATCCATAGAGAAAGAAACTTTGAGTTTAATGAAGGTTTTTCTTTGGCCTTATTCCACAATATGACAATATAGTATTTACATAAATCTTTGGCTGTGTAACCTCGATCAAAATATTTCTTCACCACTTCTAGATATTTATCAATGCTTGTTCTCTTTGTTCCTCTAATTGCATCAATTGATAAAATCGAGATTGCATCAATGCATTCCCTTCTTCATATTAGATCTCGATGGAAATGGATAATGCATTTAACTCTAGATGCATTGGTAATCGAGCATCTTTTCTATATACTAATGAAATGGGGAATGTCCAGTCCCTTTGGTTTGTAGAAAATATTTTCTTGAGAATCTGTACCATATATTTGTTAGTTGATTCATCCAATCCATTTCCCTGAGGATAGTAATTTGATTATTTTCCCATTACTATACCAAAATTTCCATAGAAGGTTGTAAATTTCAAATTGATGAATATGGAACCATTATCCACGATAAAATTTTATGGTACACTAAAAACTGATAATGATGCTCAATATCAACTTCTTTTAAAACTATTGCTTCATGCCATTTTGTGAAATAATCAATGGTTGTTACTATGTAAGAATGGCCCTTGATGGATTTAGGATATATGGGGCCTGTAACATACAAACCCCATTGTGTGAAAGGAATCTCAACTATGATTGTTTTTAGAGGCATAGAAACCCTCTCTCTTTTCAGAGAATTTTTGGCATGATAAACATTTTCTTACAAAAGCATGCACATCTCTGAATAATGTTGGTTAATAAAAACTAGTTCAAATGATTAAGTGAGATGTTACCATTGGAGAAAAATGTACACTAAAAATTCCTTCATGTATTTATTTCACAATTTCAATGGATTTGGAGTGGCTCAAACATCTTAATAGCATACCATCAAAATTTCTCCTAAATAGTATCCCTAAAATCAATACATAGGCATTTGAATTCATCTTCAATAATCTCCTTGCTTTTGTTGTCATGCTTGTTGGTGAAAAATCAAGACAACGGTTCTTAGAAGTTACCAACAAAAGGCATCGTTGTAGTCTAGGTACACTGGAATATTCAACCTTCTGCATGGGAAGGAGGTCTCACCCAAAGCATAGCTGAGATTTATTTGGTGAAGTGAGTTAAGGAGAATACAACATCAGGTCTATATTTTCACTTTTAGATTCATATATTAATACCCAAAGATATGCAGTGACTAAGATAAAATACTAGATAGACAAGAATGAAGTAATTACGCAATATAAACAAAGATCCATGCTCATCATCTCAGATAAACAAGAAAATAAATTTTAGGGCCCAAAATAATCTTTATATTATCATCAACATCATCAGACTGCCATAAAACATATGTGTTTCTCATGCCGACTCAAGACATTACCGTGGAAGAAAATTAATATAGGAAAATCATTACAATATGTCCTCATAATAGTATTAACCTGATCCCAACCTAGATAATGATAACATTCATGACAATGGCACTTTCTCACTCTCCCAATATCTCATAAACTCATTCAACAACGACCTTTTCCTTGTCGCACTACTTTATTATTTATACCTTTCCTTTGCACCTTCTTGTATTCTTTCTTCCACTATATTCTCAACTTAATGCTCGTTCTCGATGATTTTTTCCTTTTTACACTACTTTTTCAATTGATGCATTTCAATTTTGACTATTTTCACTGCTGATATACTTCTAGTTAGCTCTTAGTTCTGCTAACAGTTTCCACTGCTTTTAGTCTTCCATCTGGCATGCAACGCTGTCCAAAATTTTGGGCACTCCAAAAATGGAAGGCCCAATGGAACTGACCACAATTGTTGATTCATCCTAATTCAACCTTCCGTATCCTTCCCGGGGCCTTCTTCAAATGGAGGGACCAACTCTGGTACAATTTTGATGGCTTGTTTTTGGAGGCTGTCATAATTCTCCACCCGATCTTGCCACTTCCTGACCAAAATGGAAGCTACCACAATGATTTTGTCCTTTTTGCACTACTTTTCCAATTGATGCATTACACTTTTGACTATTTTTGATGCTGATATACTTCTAGTTAGCTCTTAGTTCTGCTAACAATTTCCACTTCTTTTAGTTTTCCAGCTGGCATGCAGCGCTGTCCAAAAATTTTGGTATTCCAAAAATGGAAGGCCTAATGGAC
>SNQJ01S0265651.1:0-11973 GCA_010110895.2 Picea sitchensis
TTCACCGTCTAGATTTTCTAGTAGGAAGGAATTTGTTCCTTCAAGAGATGAGACTCTGAATGGCCCATACCAAAGGTGATCGAATTTACCATGTTTTTTTGTTTTATCCCTCCTTGCATCCCACCTTAAAACTAAATCACCTGGGAGTAAATCTTTGTCCTTTTCCCTACGGTCGAATAATGCCTTCACGTCATCTTGATACTTCTGCAACCTTTCATCTACTTCGACCCTGTGCTGTTGAACCTCGATTAGCTGGTTTATCCTCCCGGTGACATGATTAGGTTCTTCTTTCTGATCTTGCCACAGTTTCATCACGGGGAGCGCTAAATCTATAGGTAACACTGCATTTGTCCCATATACCATCTAAAAAGGGGAAATGCCAATAGAATTTTTAGTGCCTACGCGATTCACCCACAAGGCGTACCTTAAATGATCATGCCAAGACCTTTTGTTTTCATCCAACACTTTATTAATTATATTGATCAGTCTCTTGTTAGACAACTCGGCCAGTCCATTTCCTTGGGGGTAGTACACTATAGAATGTCCAAGAATGATATTATACTTTTGGCAGAAGCTGATCATAGCCATAGATTTGAAAGCCTGGGCATTATCCCTGACTATCTTTAAGGGGCAGCCAAATATTGACAAGATATTGTCTTCTAAGAAATCTATTAGCACCGAATCAGTTGCCCTTTTGGTTGGAATAGCTTCCACCCATTTAGTAAAGTAGTCTGTGAAAGTTAAGATCCACTTGTGTTGGGCACTAGAATGTGGATTAATCTATCCTATAAAATCTAGCCCCCATTGTTGAAAAGGGGCTTCAGTTTTGACCAGAACTAAAGTTAGCGTCGGGAGTTTTTGTTTACCTACAAATAGCTAACAAGGGTTACAGGCTCGGACCTTGGTGTTAACATTTGAAAAACGTTTTGGCCAGTAATACCCAGCCCTCATAATTTTGTAAGTTGTGGCCCTCCAAGTGTGATGTACTCCACACACTCCTTCTTGAAATTCACTTATAACCCTTTCTGTTTCCGATTCGACTAATCATACTAACAAGAAACCGAGCGGGTCTTTCCAATATAGTTGATTTTTGGCGATACAATACTTAATCGCATGAAGCTTTAAAGTCCTTTATTTTGATGGTGATAGTTCACTCGGGCATTTTAAAGTCAGTAGGTAGGATACTATGTTCCTGTACCAGTCTAATGATATGAATTTCTCTTCAATCCTGATTGGATTTGTTTGTTCATCGAGGTCATTTATGTTCATATCTTCTTCACATTCCTGCAAGCAGTTTATATCCAGAGCTCTTTGATTTGATTCAACCAAAAGTTTGGCTAGGCCTTGTCCCTTTATCAGTTTAGTAGGTTTGATTTCCAGGTCAAATTATTGAATCTTGGCAAGCCATCGCCCTCTTTTCCCATCACTGTCTGGTTGTACCAAAATATCTTTCATAGAACTTGTAGGCACGTATGCGATTATCTTGGAGTGTAATACGTATGTTCTAAATGCCTTCAGTGATTTTACCATGGAGTACGCTTGTTTTTCAATTATATCGTATTTAAGTTCTGTATCTCTGAGGTTCTTACTGAAAAAGGTGATCTACTGTTTGAAACCCTCTTCATTTTTTTGGAGGAGTACCGCAGCAATCGTGTGTTCGGAGGCAAACGAGAAAATAAGAAAATCTTTTAGATAATCGGGGCTTGCCAATACAGGTGCCTCGGCTATGATTTTCTTAATGTGTGCGAACGCCGCTTTGGCCTCTATTGTCCACTTTACTTCACTGTTCTTTTTCATCATATCTGTGATCAATTTTACAATTTCAGCGAAATTTGGGATAAATCTTCATAAAAAAATTATTTTTCCTAAGAAAGATTGAACTTCTTTTACATTTCTAGGAATGTTTATAGTGTCTATCGCTTCGACCCTCTTAGGATCAATATTAATTCCATATTTAGATACAACATGACCCAAAAGTTTACCCTCTTGCATGGTGAAGTGTGATTTCTTGGGGTTTAAGGACAAACCAAACCTGTGGCATTTTTCGAATGTTTGCTTAAGATGTACCAAATGCTCTTCGTCGGATTTAGAGAAAACCATCAAATCATCGAGATAGATGACTACAGACTTATCCCTTTCTCCAATGAAAGCGATGTCCTTAGTGCATTGGAACGTGGCCCCTACATTCATCAAACCGAAAGGCATTTTAACCTACATGAACGTACCCCAAGGGGTAGTAAAAGTTTTTTTTTCTTTATCTTGTTCATTCATGGAAATTTGATTATATCCATAAAAATCGTCAATCATAGACATTCTATTCTCCCCAACTACCCTTTCTAGCACATGATCCATTTTAGGCAGTGGATAATTGTCTTTAAGAGAGGACTTATTTAGATTTCTGAAATCCATGCACAGTCTGTTTTCCCCACTCTTTTTTCTGACCGGGACCAGGTTTGCCACCCAATCGAAATATCTCAGAGGTACTATAATTTTCACCTCTAAAATTTTCTTCACTTCTCTCTCGACCAAAGGCAATAAAATGGGGTTGATCTGTCTAAGTTTTTGTCTAAAGGGTTTGACCCCAGGATTTAGAGGTATCTTGTGATCGATCACGACAGTGTCGTAGGTTCTTAACTCGTCATAAGACCAAGTGAAAACGTCTTTAAATTGTCTGAGTAGGTCCTTATATTTGTCTTTTATTTCAGGGGGGAGGATTTTAGATATTTTAACCATCCTAGATTCTTCTTTGGTTCCTATGTCATAGTCCTCAACCTCTTCTAGTCGAGGTTGTAGGGTGGATTTTACAAGTATGTCGTTTTGATCAAACATTCTTTCCAGAGGGATCAGTCCTTTCAGAATCTGGTTATTTTTTAGGACCAACATGTGATGATTTGCGATTTTGTCTTGTAAATCTTGAGGGTCCTCCCCTTCTTGCATGATCCATATCTGGTCATTCTGATTTTCTTGATCTGCGTGAGTTTCAGAAAATTCACCTACTTCTTCAAGAAACTTCTTAATTTGTTCATCATCCTCAAAAACCTGCTAGTGTTGGATATTATCCGGTATAGATGGTCTGTGTCTCATCTCTATGTGATACTTCAATTTAAAGGTTGTAGGAGGAGTGGAAGTTGAAGCTGCTTTAGCTAATGCATCAGCCTGTAATTTTTCTGTGTGTGGGATGAAGTGGACATTTATAGACGAGAAAAAGTTTTCCATCAGATCCCAGGCACAATTTATGTATGATCTTAATCTAGGATGCTTAGCTTGGTATTGTCGATTTATTTGTTTGACTATCAACTCTGCATCTCCGTATACCTCTAGGTTTTTTATTTTTAGCCTCCTAGCAGCCTCTAGTCCTAAGACCAAGGCTTCATATTCACATACATTGTTAGTATAATCTATATCCCATTGTAGTCCATAGGAAAAAGGGACAACGAACCTTTCTTCAGGTGCCACAAAAAGCACTCTTTCACCAGCCCCTTCGCAAGACGAGGCACCATCAAAAAACATTTTCTAGATACCGGTGCTACACATATCCTCGGTCATGTAACCTAACTCTTCATGCTCTATATCAATTTCCTCTGTGCAACCATCTAAACTATCATCAAAAGATAAGATACAATTTCCTAAATCTTGATCTGCAATGTAAATAGGGAAATTGTTCGGATTTTGAGGGTCACTAACTGTATATGCTAACCTAGTCTCCCTGTACAACCGAGTAAATTGCCCACCAAACACAAGAATCATGGCGTACATCATATCCAGTTGAAGAGAACCCCTCAGCTTGGCTCCCCATGACCTAGACAACAGTAAGTTGTACTTGGGGGGAATATCAGCAATGACCACATCCATCAAGATGCTCTTAACTAGGACCTGTGCCAGGGTGACTACTAAATCCTTTATCATTCCCATACACTTAACTTTTCTCAAATCGAATGAGTAAAGATCTCCGTAAGGTATGGTGATCTGGAGACCCAATTTGTCCATAATAATTTTAGGCATCATGTTATGCGAGGCTCCAGAGTCTAGCATGCAATTATGTAGCAGTTGATCGTATACATTTAAGGTGATATAAAAGGGAGCAACAATGTCTTTGGCCCCTTCAAAATGTGGACCAAAAGTGATGTTGGGTTTATCATCATCCAGGTTCAGAACGTCAGATTGGCTTTCTAGCTCTAAAACACCTATCACTTTGGTAATCTGCTTTCGATAAACTGGGTTTTTCGCTAACTCTACCAGAGGAATTGGTATCTTAATTTTATTTATCTCGTTTTCGAAACTGAAGACTCTGCTCACCTTGTTTGTTTCTCTAGTTGGGACTTCTGAATCCTTTTTTTCCAACTTATTTGTCTGGACCGCTTTATTACTCATGATCTTGGTTGAAGGTGTAATTGTATTAGTTGCTTCAGTTCCTTATGTTTGGGTCTCAACCTTTCCCACTTCGGGTTCTTGTGTGTTTACTACTTTCGCTTTGTTGTTAGGTAACTGGATTTCTTCTAGAGTAGGCTCATAAGTTTGACATCTTGGGAGAATTTTCTTAGGTTGAGTAGTTGAAATGGGCTTACTCTTAGATCTCAAGTTATACTTAGGTTGGACCTCAGCCATTATCATATCGGTTTCTTCTTGATAGATACAAAGGTCAGTATGATGTTTTTCCTCATCCTCAATAGACGATTGTTGAGTGTTTAGAGATTTTTCATAATCCTCTTTAGTTAGATAAGGTTGTGTGCAGTCATCACCCAAGTTCGTGACATCATCATCTGAATCTCCGAAATCTTGGAGATCATTCACTCCTATAAAATTTTCGTTATTTAGGGGAGTTTGTATTTTCTGATCTTCGTTTTTTATCTATCTTTGCTGATTTGGGGGATTGGGATTTCTCTTGAAATCCTTTTTGGCGAAAGAATCAGATTTAGCCTGTCCTAGCTCCATTCTGGATATCTTATTAGACAGTTCCTTAATTACCTTGACCATATCATCTACTTTGTCACCTGTGTATCTATTAGACTCTGATGACCCTGCTTGTTCTCTAAAGCGTCTAGTTTCTCGGTTTCTCGTTTCTACTTTAGCTTTTAACTTACTAGAAGCCATCATATTTGACTCAATTTCTACAGCGTCATCTTGCATTCAGTTTAGAGTAGCTCCCCTTCTTTCTCATAGAAGAAGTGAAAAATCTGGTTCAAAAGCCCCTGCGAAAGTTACTTTGGCTATGGGTTGGGACGGTTTAACCTCGGCTGGGATTTTGTTATACATCTTGTTGAATCTTTGAATAAACTCCATAACTATTTCTGAATTTTTTTTTTTTAAATACATAAACTCGATTAAATAATATAGATGGTCCTTTCTTTCACCCCATTGTCTAAGGAAAGCATCTTCCAAGGCATCATAGGATAGGATAGATCCCACAGGTAGGCTCTGAAACCAAGTTCGATCTTGACCTTCGAAGGTTTGGATGAGAAGCCTCGAATACACATCTTCATGTTCGAGACCTAGGATGTCTGCGAATTGATCAAAGAAATTTATGTGTTTGGTTGCGGTCAGATCTCCTTCCCCAGTGAATTTTGACAAATTTTTTATATAATTTTCAGGAAGGTCGTGCAGAGGAACGTGCAATACCAAAGGAGCATATCTTTCTGCCACTTTAGCAAACACTCTGGGAGGGGGGGCAGGCCCTTGGCCTCCAACTCCTCCCCTAGGAATACCCCCACCTACTCCTCCAGGAGGACCCCCACCACCTCCTTTGGTGGCTTCCATCGTTATTAGTGGAAAGTTGTAAAGGGGGTTTTGGAAGATTAAAAGTGAATCTTTACTTTCTTCGTGGGGAGAAAAATCTGAGGATGACTGGTAAGGGATGTGAGGGATTTTATCTTCGGACTTGCAAGAGATGTAGTTAGGGGAACCAACGAGTGTGGAAAATAGATGTGTGAAATATTCTTCGAGACTGGGTGAGGTCATGAAATTTAACTAAAGTTTCGACAATATATCGACAGCAAATGAATTTTCTACAAGACTTTTTCCTTTGTGTACTACAGAGGTTATCGGATGGGTTTCACTTCTAACTTTTGAGCAGTTTGATGTTATATCCTTAGTGTCAAAGAGAGGGTTGCATGAAGTTGAAGGTTCAGAAGAACTCTTGGTCTTCAGTTGTGGGTATTTAAGCTGATAGACTGCAGGGTCAACCTAAGAGAGCCTCTCGCCTTTAAAATCTTCTCAGGATCAGTAACGGGTGTGGTCTGTTTACCATCCGGGTTTTGCCTAGTATTCCTTTCTCTGAATGCCAGCTTATTAATCATGGAGTCACCAAGTGAAATATTGGAAAGCCTTTAAAAGGTGTGCACTCTTTGTTCACTATCATAGGGTGGCACTTTCAATGAAAAATGTCATTTTCCTAGGGAAAAGATTTCATAATTTCAGTCCCTGTCAACGGCGCCAAAAAGATGTTGTTCCAGAGTCTGTAATTAAGGCTTAGAAGTACAGTGTCTAGGCATCCGAAAGTGAGTAAGGGGTAAAGAAGGAAAAAATGTCAACCTTCGTCAAGGGAAGCTAGGGATGATTTTTGAGTTGGCATTGTCCAGCTTCCAACTATTCCTGGATGTTTATATCCCTTTCAATCGATGCCCATGAACGTTCGAGTTCAACCCGTGTAGTGGTTTTTTTAATAATAGTATCAAAAAATTTCAAGGCAATATGTGTTTGATATGATAGCCCAGGTTCGATATTAGGTTGTCTTGTCATAGGGACAATCATAGAGGAACAGAATGATAAGAAAATCTCAAAACCTTTTAGGTGTTGTCTCGATTTTGGTCATACAAAGGAGAGTTTATAGTTCCAGAAGTGAAAATAGGGTGAAAACCAAAGGCCCTTTCCCGTAACTGGGTTATATTTTAATAAAAATGTATGAGGTGGGAGAAAACATTAAGCTGTCTATCATGTAAGGATCCTATCAAGGGAGAATCTCACTTATAAACATAAGAAGAAAAAGGTAAGGAAATAACCTGATGAAGCATAAAATATATATAGAAATCTAAAGTGTTGACTTGTCTTATACCTGCTGATAGCCGGTACAGAGCAAAAACAGTAAACAATATAGAAAACTAAAATTTATTCACTATAGTAGAGGTTGTACTAAGTTATAGCGAAACATTCACAAGATAAATATATGAAATGAAATGAAATATGAGATACAAGGAAACAAACTCATAACATAGTCGTGACGGAATTGAGAATCTTTCGGATTTGCTTTATATTAACTCTTAAGGTAGAAAATATCTATTACAATCAACCCAAAAAAGGTCTGGTCCATGTTCCTTCCTTCTATTGTATATTTATACAAATTTACATATGATGGAATCTCAATCATTCCAAGATCTTCAGTTACAACAAGAAGGAGATCAATCATTTCATTTCTTTACACTCTGTCTTTATTTGGTACCAGAATCCTGTCGCCTCGCATGCTCGGTACAAGTGACGCATTTTTCTACCAGCCGAGATATCAACCTTGAAGGTTCCGCTTGACAATTGGCCTCACAAATGTAACAATCTTTGACTAATTTTGACAACCTTTCTTCCATCTGTTGGTCTAGGATGTCGATAGCACACAATCACACACTTGGTTTAATAATCCATTTATCTATTTGAACTATATCTACCAGAGTTACTTATGAGAATTCAACCGAATCTAATTCTTCTTCTTCATTTATATCAAGTGAGAGTCTCGCCATATTCATTTGGCTCAGTGTCTCATCATTACTCTCGCTATCAATGCCTAATAGATTTACATCTATAGAACTGAAAGCCTCTTCGCAGGTTTTCCTTACATTCTTTGCTTGCAATTTTCCTTCTGATATGCTGCGCTCCCATTCTTTCAACAAAATATTACCTCGGGTCTATTCCAAAATGGAAAACTTGGAACTTTTTCCCGATTCCCTATTTGCTGTAGCTATTAAAGCCTCTTGAAATGCGATCCGAGATGCTCCAACTTATCTCTCTCTTACAGATAGGTTTTCTAATACTTGATCAATAAGCAGACAATTGTCCCGAATCGTCTCCACCTTGGCAGGTAAACTTTGTTGGGCTGCATAAACTCTACTCCGAATCTCCAAAGCCTGGGACTGGAATATCCCGATATTTATGATTTGGCTTTCAATGAACTCTAATCTAACCTGTATCTGCTCAATCAAGTCTTTTTGTTGGATCACCTATATTTGATTGGTCTGAGCTACTAGCTATGCTTGTTCGATATTAGTTTTGAGTAGCTCTATCTCCTTTTTACCGGCCAGTTTTGCTTGTTCTATTCATGTGCTTTCCTGGTCCTTGCTAGCCTCCTCTGTCGTGGCTAGTTTAGCTTCTAAGGTTTTGATGAGTTGACTTTTTCGCTTCAGTTGATTTTTCAAAACCCCGACTGAAAATTGGTTTGTTGTAGCATACACCCCTAATGTCTCAGCTATTTCTGTCACAAAATCTTCTTTCTTCTTGTCTTTCCCATCGATCAACACCTTGAAATTCTTGGTTGTTGATCCCTCTTCTTGATAGAATTCTCTTTTTACCACAGCCTTTCTCTTCTTATAGAAAAAGAACTCATTTGGAGGGAGCTCTTCCATCCTTATAGGTCTCAATTCTTCATTGAAAATCCACCCTGCGTCTATGTTTCCCTGAATTGACTGTAAGGGAGTAATGGAGGCGATGGGATCTCCAATTTGCTTAGCTGGCTGTCCTAGAGTAGTAACTAGAGTCTAATTTTTCGGCAGATTGGGAGTCCTTATTTCTGGTTTCAGACTCCTAGTTTTCTCTTCCCCGTCTTGGTGTTTTTCTTGGCTGGGTGTTGTATCTTTGGAGCCTTCGGCTTCTTTTTGTTGCACCTCTGTTGTAATTGGATTCTCACCCCACAATACTGGGGGAAGACAACTCTGTCGATGTTCTTGGAATTTTAAAACATCGGCCCTCTCTTCGGGTGCCAGGGCTTGTATCCAAGCCAAAACTTCGACATAAGATATCGTGCCTCAGAAAATGTAATCTGAGGGAAAATTTTTCATGTTTGAACCTTTTAATCCTGCAACTGGCTAACTGATTACTTACGACCCTCTATGGATCGTGATTTTTGAATTCGACATGCACCAATTTCAGGTCCTCCAGGGCTGCTGCTTTAGCTTTAGTATGCCCAAAATCTAACAAAGAATAGGAATGTAGATGAATAGGAAAAGGTGGCCATACCTTTTTAGAATATCCCTTAAGATCCTTACTTATGCCACTGATTATGGTTTGTCCGACAACCTCACGGTAAGCCAGCCTATCAGGTATGAATAATGGCAAGGCATTTGGAGGAACAAAAGCATCGATAACCCTGAGATATGAAAATTATGCTTCCACGTACCAATCAGCTATACTTCTTAGATTTACCGTGGTACTGTCTGAGATCCTGGGTGGCGGGTGGATGAAAATAGTGACATGCAGTGGTACCATCACCCGGTTAAAAATTTCATACACAAAATCTAAGGCTTTGTCTTCCCATAGCTTTGAATGGTAGACATGAATGGGCTCAGCCTCCGATGGAGTCCAGCTCCAACTCATCAATGGAAAAGGTGTCAAAAAACGTACGGCGTCCATGATATACGCAGACATAAAAAATGAAGCAATCTTTCCGCTCTCCCTCTACGCTCGATACTCTGTAACTCAACTGGTCAAACTATCAGACAACATTTTAGCCCAGTCGAAGGAACACCCTTCGGGGACCGTGTGAATTAGAGACACCCACTGAAGGAAAAAATGTGTGGTTTCCTCTCTCCCATATAATCTGCAGGTCATCATAGTGATATATTTGAACTGTGGTTCCAGAGAAGCTATTGAATATATACCATTACTGTCTGCCCTGAACTTCGCATGGTGTGAGACCCAATCTTTGATTAAACTGTACATAGTCTTGTCATATTGCACGCATTCCTTCTGTTTGAAATTCTCCAAGAATTTGGCATTGTATGTAAGGTCTGACACGGTTGGCAACTTGTACATAGCCTGCAATTGTTCGAGTCTAAAAGTCTCGATGGTGACCCTCTACTCATTGACGATGGTCCTAGTTGGTATATCCACATGGTTTGATGCCCACCAGACCATATCGTAATAAGGGAGTAGACGTGGCCTAGCCACTACTTTATGCATTCCAGCCTGAACAATGATCTTATATTTGGTGATTAGGTCATATTTTTCATTTCCACTGGAATCATCCGAAACATCTACCAAGTCGGACTGTAGAACTTCAAAAATATATGACCAGGTCCTGATAGAGTCAACACTTAGAAGTGAAGTATCAGAAACATTGTCTAAACCTTGTTTTGAAACCTCAACAGTGGCTTTAGATGTTTTTTGTGGAGCCATGATGGGGGATTCTGCTTTAGCTCTCCTGCGATAACAATATGTATACATATAGAAATTAGCTCGCTCTAGAAAGGTTTTCTCTACGTAGAACAAGAATGAAATTTGTGACAACAACAAATAAAAGATCCATGCCTTCAACCATTTAAAACTAGGTCGTCCTTAGGAACAAAATGGTCAAATCGATCTTAAATATAAATTTAACAATAAAAACCAAATCCTTACCTGTCGATTCGCCCCATTTCCAATTAATGTTCTAGATTTTGACAGTTCGTAATGCCACTTGGCGCAAGGAAAGTTTAAAATTTCCTCAGAGACTGTGCACATTAATTTTCATATTAAAACATAGGAAATGTTGGCTTGGCTTAATTAATCATACCTTTTTAAATGTTAATTAATCTTTCGGCACTCTCCTTATCGGGAGATTTCGCTTTAACCCTTTGAACCTCTAAGACCCGAGATTGCGATGATTAGCTTTGGTTAGTAAAAAACGTAACCATGATTAGGCATTTAATTAATTACGTGGTTATTTATATCGCGACTTCACGACTCGGAGCTTTGAAGGTATAGCTTCCAAGAGGTTCATATGCCGAGTTGCGAAATCGCGAGATCACGATGATATGATTTAATTAAATTGGGGGATAAAACCAGATTAAGTGTTTAATTAATTATGTTTCTATCTTTATCGCGACTTCGCAACTCGGGGTTTTGACGGTGTATCTTTTGAAGGAAAATACGTCGAGTTGCGAATTCCTGACATAGCTTAACCAAAAAAAGAATCTCGTGGTTTCAGCTATCGGGGTTATGATGGTAAGACTTTTGGACTTAGCAAATGCCGAGACACAAAATCTTGATGATGCTTAGCTGCGGTTTAGAGTATTTTCACTCTCGGTAATGATCCGGGTAAACTTTTTAAGACTAGTTCGCCGTTTCGCCCTTCAGGACTTGTAAACTATGTGATCTATAATTTCCGACATGCGGCATCCTAAGGTAAAAAAGGAGAGACTCGTTTAAATGATTAAAAGAAAATAAATCGTTCCTTAAGAGTATGATAGCCATTGTTGTTTGTGTGATGAGACTTCTGAGACTTTTGGGAAAAGATAAAGGAAAATATGAAAACCAGCTTTTGACTTCAAGCATTCAAATATGAAATTTTAAACAGGCTAGAAAAAACAAAGGCGGCTCCAATAGACATAAAGCTGTAAATTGCAGAGCTAACAATAGGAACAATAACTACTTTGAGAGCCATACACAAAGGCGTTATTCAAGAAGACCTAGTGAAACACAGAGAAGAAGTTACATCAGGTTTGAATCTTTGAGCACTGAAGTGGAAAGATACAAATGTAACAATTTTGGACACATGGCCAAAAATTGCAGAATGACAATCCCTCTTAAAGAAATTCAACAGAGTCACAAACAAGAACCTTAGAAAATGACAAGGATAAGAAAGCAAGATCAATATAGCAATGAAGAATGCATAGTCGCTCTACAAGCTAAACAGAAGAAACGTGGTTGATATGTTGATAGTGGATGTTCAAAACACATGACAGGTGATAGAGACAAGTTTCTTACATTACGAAAGGAAAGATATGGATCAATCTCCTTTGG
>SNQJ01S0265652.1:0-11973 GCA_010110895.2 Picea sitchensis
TTTACGATCCCAATTTCTCGTTGCTCACGATGAGAGAGGGCAAGGCATGTAACGCCTGTGTTACTTTCATCAATCTAATGGTCGTGAATGACTATGGTTCACCCGATGAGATCTCATCCGTCGACTTATCACTCCTCACAACACTACTATCTTGGAACATTAATAGAATCGTTCCTCCTCGTGCAGGATTAATAAGGCCTATGCATTCGAACCCTTGTTCTGGGTTCTTAGTGAACCTTTCCAAGGAGGAAATCTCTGTGGAGAAATCCCTACCGGGGCATTCCCAGAAGCGGTAAAGGGAGACAGCTTCCCGAGAACGGCTGGACATGGTTAGATTCATTTATCAACGTAAGTCGAGCACGGTTTCCCTGGTGCTAAACATATATATCAATTCATTCATATCAATCTCTACGTGAACATTCTTATGTGGGAGTCATTTATAATTTCACAATTCTATGAGCCAATATCTACTCCTCATTATCAATTTCTGCACAGACATTCTTACACAGGAAATATTTACAATTCCACAAGTCTATGAACATATGTGACAGTATATACTCATTATCACCGCATGCATATTCTTACACAGGAAATATTTACAATTCCACAAGCCCATGAACATATGTGATGATATAAATTTCAAGATGCAAATATAAGAAAAATACTTATCAAAAGTAACTACAACAATGGGAGAAACTGCTGAGAGCGGTGCTCGTATCCACCCAACCGTAACTGTAGCGACTCCTACTGGATTTAACACTAGCCACCCCTCGAAATGAGACCACGCATTTCCTCGAAACCGCTGCCTCACCGCTGCCCAGAGCGGTTGCAATCCTCCCTCTCAGCGATCACTCACTCTGCATAGAAAAAAATTGCCAGAGTTACCCTCGTGATCCGTCACAATCATTTCATCCATACTTTATCCTCTCGCTAGGTTGCGTATGGCACGAGCCACTTTGCGCTGGTCAGTCATGATGGATTTATGGATGAGCGGTTCACCTCCCATCCCTCATCAAGCCATCCACTCCACCAGCTCGGCAAGGCATTTATTTCGTGGCTAGTGAGCCGCTTTGGTTCTCCCAGCCGCTGGAGTCCAAATACTGTATTTTAATTCTCGGTAGTTAACGCCCCTCTTTTCAAGGTGCCCTCCACCACCATCACCGTGGTCTCTTTTCCGCGACATCCCTCTCAACATTTCTGCAATAAATTCAAACTATTTACATTCATTGACCTCTTCCGCAGGTCCATTTACAACACACATTCATACTTTATGAGTTTTCCATAGTCCTGGCTGCCTCGCTTATATTTACAATTTTGGGGAAACAAGGTGTTACACTATCACACTTTCATGAACTCATTACTAATCAAATGATTGACACATACCTAAGGTTAACTATTCTACAACAGAGAACATGACCCTATTCTCAAGCAGGAATCTTCAAAGACCAAGCCGACTATCACACTTTCATGAACTCATTACTAATCAAAATGATTGACACATATTGAAGGCTAATTATCTCATAATAGAGAATAGTGGGGACCCTATTCCCAAGAAGGAATATTCAACACTGCCTCCTCGATTATCACACTTTCATACCTATCAAACAAAATTAGTAAATCAACATTAGCTACCCAAGCATGAATTAGTATGAAAACAATGTAACAATTCAAGAAAGCAGAAGCCAAAGAAACAGAGTTCAGTAAAGTAGAGTTTTAGCAAAACAAAATTTAATCAAATCATGAACAAAAATAATACTAACACACTGATATCTAATGGGTGAATCTTTGTGAAGAAGGTGGGCCTCCCTTCACAAGATTCCCCAAAATGAAAGGAACTAGGAAGAAATGCTCAAAACAATCTTTTATTCATATATCAATCAACTCTATCATGTTACAATGTCTAAAGTGAACATGACCTTCTCTGTAATTCCTTTCTAACCAAAAAAGGATTATCCTTCTAATGATGATTTGACAAAGAGGAGATGAACTCTTCAATACAATTGATCATCAAATTACATGTTAGACATATATGGGTCCTATTCTTAGTCAGATCTAATCTTATACTAGAATAGGATATCCTCGTCTCCCGTAACGTATCAAGGCTACAATAGTTGGAATGGTGTTGGGTGAGGTGTAGTTGTTGGTACCGGTGTAATATCTCAAAAGCAGAGACTGAACCAAACCTCTTACTTAATAAGGTGCCTTAAACTAATGGTTCAGCAAACATATATTGTAATGTTTAGCGAGGATTAATACGTTGTTGCTGCTGTTGTTGAAGATGGCCTGAGAGCATGTTCCAAAAAACCCTTTTCACAGAAGAAAAATTTCGCTTCTCGATGACAACAAGGGTTAGATCCTGCTAGCTTAATTCAAAGATGCACCTTTTCCTATATGTTTCTGATTTGCCAAGATCGCACAAGGATTGGGGCAAAGAGCATACACATTATCTAAAAGAGTAGCAGCCCGAAATAAAAAAAAATACAAACCGAAATAAAATCAAAACTTTGCAAAAATTTAAAAAAAAAAAGCGTATTCAAACTTATACCCTGGACTGACCAGAATGGTCGGGACTGGGAAAACTAAACCTTTTCGAAAGGAAAATGAAAAAGTGTTCCCTCAATGAAAAGGTGCTCGACGAATGGAATAGTCCTTCTAGCCCAAAATGTAATGTGAATTCCATAAAATAGATGAGACACCTGCCTTTAATGACTCCATAGGGAGGGTCTTCAACAACTGATACCAGCTGCCCGACAACACAGTATTCCAACAGAGGAAGAACACCTTCAAGAACCACTCATGACATAACTAGATCAAAGATCAAACACACCGATGTTTTCACGCGGTAAAACTCCTCACAGGAAACATCCACGATCCCAACGAACGTGACCACTTGGAGCAGCTTTATTAATGCAAAGAAAAGATCATGAGAGATTTTACAAGATATTTTCACAATCGATCATCAACAAAATACCCTCCATTCTCTTTAAATAAAAATCATGGACCAACGAGGTTAAGACACAGCATCAATGGTCGTTTAATATCGAGGAGAGTATGAATTGTCTGATCACTCTATGACGGTCACGAAATGTTCCCGACATAAAGTGATCCGTCGGATTTCCTAACTACAAATGTATACTAATGTATACTAAAAAACACACTTTACCTAATCCAAATATATTAGACCAAGTAGATCCCTACTTAACCTCTAAGTGTCTAAATATCCTAATAATTCAGTAGGGAGAGAATCATGTAGTATTCCTCCAAGTAGTTCTATAGGCCCAAATGCTTCGTGGGAGCCCCGTGAGACCAATCCTTTCTCCTTCAATCGCTTTTTGTGATAATGATTCTATTATTTATTTTTATTTCCAATCTTCCATTGGTTTGGTATGTTGTATTCATCTATGTTGAATATGATATTTTGAAGGGTGGCTTTAAAACCGTGATATTTTGTGTAAAAATATTCAAATTTCTAAGGATTTTATATAGTTTTTATGTACTGCATGCATTTTTAAGGTAAAATATTTGTATTCTATAGAATTTGGGCTAATCAATTTTAAAATAGGAATCTCATTTTGGAAAAGTATGGAAAATTAGCCTATGAGTAAAATTTCTATTCTAAAAATCATCCATGGTTGCATGGATCCATAATTGTCACATAGCATGGCTCATGGTTCCAATGGCTCAAGGTTTTGATGTTGGCTCATTGTTATGATGGATCAAGGTTCTTTGGAGGATTTGTAGTGTAGACTAGCTCCCTGTTGAGTTGCAACAACTGCTATAAGGAGTAGCAACACAGAAAAGTTCATTGGTGAGTTACAACAACTGTTGTAAGGAGTTGCAACGCAAAACATTTCCCTAGCGAGTTGCAACATAGAATAGTTCTATGGTGGATAAGTAGAAATGAGAAACAATTCCACGTTGAACCTAGTAGGAGAGAAGAAGAAATATATTTAAACAAGAAAGTAAATGACATGTCAAACACACAATACAGCATTCTACCCCGGAAACCCAAAACCGTGAAAACCATCATTCCTTTGAGCATTCTTCTCTCTTGTCGTCTTATTCATTCATAATAAAAGGTTACATGCCTAACCTTATCCACACCTAAGACACAATCAAATATCATAATTCTTTCTTTTACACAAGAACAACCTTGTAGCCAATTGTCTTACATTCACATGACCAACAAAATTCTACGATTATTGATTTAATATTATCTTTTACAACATAAATACTTTATTGGTAGGGACGGGCAGAGGAAACCATAATAAAAAGATGTATGTAAAAATGGTTACAAGCATCTGGCGATCATTGGATACAAATCCCACTAATCTTAGATTCTATTACGCCGACTAATAAGTCAGCATACTAGTCGACTACTAGTCACTTCAGTTTCGTTTCAACTTATTACGCTTGCCCGTCGACTCTATTCAATTAACTTTCACTCCAATGAGCCCTAATCTTAAAAAAAAATTATGTCTTCAACTTCATCTTTAACTGCTTGAGCCACCTTGACCTTTGACTTGTTGTTGAAGTCTTCGGCTTTGTCTTTACCCGATCAAACCATCTCGATCTTTGACTTCCTGCTGATTCCTTCGAATTTGACTATCATTTGATCCACCTCAAATGGAATTTCACCAAAGTTGAATATATAACAATGCAACATTCTCCCACTTGTTATTTTACTTATTGAAACCGGAGACCTTGAACCTCATTCACAGACATCCAGTAAGAAATTCTCATTGCCTCTCCTCACTGAGGTCTCGGGTCAATTTTTCATAGACTTCAAAGGAGTCCAGGCTTTCCAACGGTCTAATTCTCTTAGTAAACACCTTGTTTCTTTCACCCATGTCCTAGAGAAAGATCATCTCACCTTATGAAATCTTGTAGAGAGGGCCTTAATCCATTTCATGTAGAATTGTCTTCCCTATTACTAGAATCCAGAGACAAAATACAAATTTTTCCACTTGTATGCATCTCGCACACTATACAACAAGTGTATACGCTAGATTCTCCACTACAACAGACATTGGGATTTCCAGCTTAAATTGAAAATTAAATGTCTGCTCCATGTCACCTACGTAGAGATCCTGGGACCTTGGCTCCATACTAGAAACTGCTCAATTTTAACCTCAGTTGCATTTTGAAGGCTATAAAGAGGCCAATCCCTAACTATGGAAAAGAGAAAGAATTCAACTTTGATAAAGCAAAGTTACTCGAGAAATTATTTACTTCATATTGAGTTTGCATCCCTTTTGTCCTTTAAGTCTGAACATAGTGTTCATCCCCTAATCTCTTACCTTGTTTATGGAGAACCTCATTATATCCATTCTATGATCTTTCCTTTGGTGAAGGAGGTCGGCGGAATCTGAGCTGGAATGACCGGAGCGAGAAATGGATGGAAAGGAGGAAGCATGAATGATGGAGGGAGGGAAGGAAGGATGGAGGAATGGAATGGATGGAGGAATGGATAAGGAAAGGATGGAAGGATGGAATGGAGGATGGCCGGAATGGAGGAGCGGAGCCGGAGGAGGAATGGAAGGAGGAATGGACGGATGGATGGATGGAATGGAAGGAAAGGATGGACGGACGATGGATGGAGGATGGATGATCAACGGATGGAGGAAAGAGGATGGGACATGAAGGATGGAATGGAAGGACGGATGGGACGAGGATGGATGGAAGGATGGATGGATGGAGGAATGGATGGACGAGATGGACAATGGCTGGAAGGATGGAGGAAGATGGACAGTGGAGACGGATGGACGGAAATGGAATGGATGGATTGGACGGATGGATGGACGGAGGAATGGATGGAGTGGATGGATGGAGGAATGGAGGAAAGGAGGATGGAGGAAGGAGGAAGGATGGATGGAGGAAAGGAGGACGGATGAAGGAAGATGGACGGCATGGAAAGGAATGGATGGAATGGAATGGACGGATGGAAGGAATGGATGGATGGACGGAAATGGAGGATGGACGGACGGAAAGAAAGAGGAAGAATGGAAGGATGGATGGAGCTGGATGGATGGAATGGATGGATGGAGTGGATGGATGGATGGATGGAGGAAGGATGGATGGATGGATGGAGGACATGGATGGATGGATGGACATGGATGGATGGACGGATGGAAATGGAGGATGGAGGATGGAAGGAAGGATGGATGGAAAGGAATGGAAGGATGGATTGGAATGGAAGGAATGGATGGAATGGAGGAAGGACGGAGGACATGGAATGGAATGGAGGAATGGATGGAAAGGATGGAGACGGACGGATGGATGGAATGGATGGACGGATGGACGGACTGACCGTTTGACTTTCTTTCATTCCTTCTATACCCACTATCATTCGATCCACTCCAACAGACTTTCATTGCAGATAATATAACAACCCAACACTTGGTGAGTTTTAATAATGTGTTGTGGCGTAGATTAGTTCCCTAGCGAGTTGCAACAATTGTTGTAAGGAGTTGCAACAACCTGCAGGGAGCTGTAGAAACTATCTGGGAGTTGGCAAAGAATCGAAGGTATTAGTTTTGAGCTAGAAAACTATGTTAGAACTCCATAGTTGTAGCAGCTTGTTCAACGATTTCCAACACTCTAGAGAGTTGTTGACAGTTGTTCTAGCCGTGAAGCTGCAGAGCTAATGCTGCAGGGTTGCAACACTCCATAGTTGTGGTAGCTATGGTGCATCACTCCGTGAAAGGTAACAACCTGAGCCATAGTTAAAAACTCCAGAGTTGCAGCAATTGTCGAGCCAGAGTTACAAATCTCCATATTTGTATCAACTAGTAGTAAAGAGTTGCAGTAGTGGAAACCAAAATATATGGAGATATCACAATTTGCACAATATTTTTTCTGACACCCTGTCTTTGCAAATTATCTCAAAGATAAATGAAAATATGATATTTTTTCAATGTATATAAATTATAACCATGTGAATTACTAAATAAATGTAATGTAAAAACATTAAGTCTAAATCCCACACAATAATAGATTGATACATGTCTAGGTAAGTGGAAAGGGGTTAAAAGTAGGGAAACTATGTCATTTTTGGAGCTCGTCAAGACTATCACATCCCACCAAATCCTAGGAAAATATCTCTCCCTGAGGCTAAAGCACATTCTTCCCAATATTGTTTGGCCAAAGCAAGTTGGTTTCATCAAGGGGAGATTCTACAATGACATTGTTGTTTGGAAAGGTATGGAATGGACCTAAAATTATGTCCTAGATCCCTTCTTTGTCAAGTTTGACTTTGAAAAGATATACGACTATGTCGAGTGGCCCTTCATTTTGGATATTTTGAAATCCTTAGGGTTTATTCCTTCCTTTGTCACTAGTGTGGAAACCTATTTGTGGAGGCCTCACCCTATATATTTATCAATAATTATAAATTAAAGACGATTGGCATTTTCGGGGCCATGAAGAAGGACTTCCCTTTAGCACCAACATTGTATATTTTGGATTTGTAGGTGCTATGGTATATTCTTATCTCCAAATTCAACTTTGAATAGATTTGAGGGATTCCTTTCCATAATTCATATGATGGTTATCTAGTGAATTCACATTTTGTTGATAATTCTTTTTTCACTATTGTAGAGGATAAATAATCTTGGGATCATACCTTGTATTGTTTGAATGTGTTTCATAGCACCTCTCACTCTAACATCTAGTGCTACTAAGATGAAAAATGATAAGAAGAGACAATTAAGCGTTGGAATGGCTCTCTCTCTTGATCCGTGTGGATATTGGTGGCCACCCACATTTTCCAACTTGCTCAAAAACAATTTTCCACCTTTGGTAATTTACTATTTTTAGCAGCTTTAACTTTGAGGCCATTTTAAGGGCCTAAATGAATGTTTCTTAAATATATATATTATCAATGATAGACAAAGGCATGATTGATACCCTAGTAATGAATTTCCCTGATGGATAATTACAACAAAGCTATCATGTTTCTTAAAACGGAGATCATATGCAAAGTTAATGAATTTTAGAAAGTTGATGTACTTATTTACCCAAACGGGGCCCACGCGAATTTTGGTGCTTCATCTCCTAGGGTTAGGTTTTGGATGTCTAGGGTTTTGGAATTCATATTTATTGTAAAAAGGCCTTCGAGCCTCATTGTAATCATCTCTTGTAACTCATGTAGTAGCCACCACATTCCCTTTTCTCAGCAGATGTTGCCACCATTCTAGTGAGCCCTTCACTCTGTATTTTTACAGACTCTTTGCATTTATTTCATTAATAGAAATCATGTATTACTATATATTTGTGCTTATGGTTGAATATCCGATACATTTTTTTGTTATATTATTGATATCCGCAATATCTCAGGCATTTCTTTTATTATATCTCCGCTATCATTTTACAAAATAATCCTGATCATTGGTATCAGAGAAGGATGATATTGATCATTTTCCATTGCATGTCCTAATGAGGTCTAGGTATAGCAAGTTGGGTCTCAATCTTTTCTCTCTCTAAGGAAAAAATCACTCACACACCCAAGAACTCCTCAATGGTGGAAGAAAAAAAAAATGACAGAGTAGACTATCATATCAATTTGTTGCTTGAGAAAGATCTCACATGTGATGTGGGATGAAATGATGGAGAATTTTTCCACATCCTTCAATGCCTGCCTATAGCATCAAGCACATCTTCATCAAGGGCTACTGAGGCACCTCGCCTTCAAGGTACAAGTTAATTTTGATATTCTTGTATTTGAAGGACGATAGATGTAGAAGCCCTAAACAAATGGTTAAACCTCGCTAGAAGGTTATTTCTCTCAAGCCACAATTTTTCCTCATTGTGCAGATCACCTTCACTCCTTAAAGATCTCCTCATGTCAAACATTGGTGTAAAACTTCTCGGGAGAAAATAATATCCATAGAGGATTCCTGAATATATGGGTCAAGCTCACTGGGATTTTTTAGTGGGATGCTAAAGAACAAGATGCTCCTACTATTGGAAATTGTTAAGTACCTATACCATATCTGCAATATAATTCAATAATACCAAGAATAAACCATAAACCATTCACCATAACATGAACACAAGAAATAGAGAAAACCCTTGAGGGTAACACCATATATTAATCATTATGGAAGGATAAACTCCTCAAGCAATCCTTTCTTGTACAATCACAATATTCTTCACTATGTTTCATTACATTGCTCTACACTTCTTTATATAACTCTCCTATCTCCTAGAACCTTCTAGAGAGCCTTCACATTTATTACATCCAACTACCATAGTGGGCATTTATTAATATAGTGGACCCACAGTCCACCTTACATTAAATGACCATATTCCCATATTAAATGGTTCTCACTAATAACACATAACTACATCTCATTGGGTACCTCCCTAGTACCCCACATTATCCTCTCCCCCTTAGGTATACTATATTCCATCCCCCTTCACATGTTTTGTTCCTCAAAACATGAAAAAGAAACCATACAATATGACCTACTAAGAATGTAGCCAATCGGTACCAAGTACGACCATCCAACCATCCCAATGGAATATGTCGAACATGATGTCTATCTACTACCTTTCCACCCTTATCTTTCTCTGCATCATGTCGGGGTTGCCATGGTATTGTTTCTGTAGCTTGAGCTCTTCCCGTAGTGTCAGTAGTCCTCCATGCACCTCTTGATCGGTTTCCTATCTAGTGCCCTGCTGGTGCATAAATGTGTTGATGCACATGCCCTTGCCTTGATGATTTTTGTGTCTCTATATGATGTGGATGGCGATATACAACAATTGTAGGAATTTGTTCTTTTTTCTTCAAATCTGCAACACTTTGTGTCGTTGAGTCAATGACCTCCTTAGATTTCTGATCATGTCCTTCTTGTAGTTTTTCTTCATCACCTTTTGTAGACTTTGCCTCTGATTCAACTTCAGATTTGGCAATGACTTATTTGCTAGCTTCCATGGGTCCATCTTTCTTACTAACAGACACATCCTACAATGTGATTTTCTTTTTCTTGTACCACAACTTTAAAAACTTCTTTTGCACATTAATATTAATGGTACCCACTATTTCTATCCAAGGATATCCAAAAACAATATCCACTTCATCCATATCCATAGCATAAAAATCTGAATGCAACACATATTTATCCATGGTAATCTTCAAATCTTTAAAAATTTGAATATTTTCACCCTTAACCTTTGTGCTTTGAATATTCTTTATTGGAACTTGCAATCTATTAACTAACTGGACATTGATAAAATTATGCATGCAATTAGGGTTAGTAGAAACAATGATATTTTCTTTATGAATACAACCATGAACCTGTAATATAGATTTTTCACATGAAAATAAAATCTTGGTTCTCTCTTTATCCTTATTTTCTCCATGAGACCACTTGTCTAACAATTCTTTTTCAAATTCTCCATTGGATAGTGTCATCGTCTCCTTATAATCAAGAAATTTCCACCAAATGGAAACATCACCTTGCAATTTGAGATAATTAGTGTATTTGGAGAGTAGTTCAATAGGAGGATGCCCCCTCGAAGAGGCAAGTGAACAGGAGAGGATCCCTTCCATAATAGGATCCATTATATGGTGTTTCCCTACCTCAAGGGCTTGATAGTAATAAAGGAGATTTTGCATATTGTTCTTGTATATCTGTTGTGGTGCTTTCGTATTCAGTCTTTGGGTTCTTAACAAGTGGTATCAGAGAACTTTCCTTAGCAAACATTGTGGGCAAATATTTTTTATTTTTGCGGATTTTTTTTTTTCAGAGAAGAAAAAAGAGGGTCGTGACTTTCCAGAAATTTTTGGTATATTTCTGTGCAAAATTTGTAGAAAAATGTTGTATATATGAGTTCCACTTAGAAATACACCCAAGTTGAAAAAACCAATCGTCTGAAACAGAGTCCGGGAAGTCAAGATATTGAAGTTTTAAAATCTGTAATTTTTCAGGGTTTTTTTTTGCGGACGACGGTGTGATTTTTTTTTCTTATTTATGTAGAAGATAGAAGACAAATTTTCTGAAACAAATTATATATCTGAGTTCCTCTCACAATTTCACCCAATTTAAAAAAAACAATCAGTCGAAACGGAGTCCGGGAAGTGAAGTTATGAGCATTTTAAATTCAACAGTTTTTTAGGGGTTTTCCGAAAAACGCCACGATTTTCTGCAGTAAGATATTGTTCTATTTTTTGGGTTTTTTCATGACGGCTATGGGACCGAAGAGTTCATAGGGTGATCATATGACTATTTCCTCTGAAACCCTCAAGGGAATTCTTGAATAATTCAAATCCAAATTGTATGACACATTGGATGCTAGATTGCATGACCTTGCAAATGGCCTCAATGATAGTTTTCGTAGTATTCAAGATTCATTGGATAACATGAAGAATATATTTCTTATGGTGGACATCAGGAATCAATATAATCAAGAAATATATGTTTGGTATGATTTTGAGGCCAATTGTGATGATTGGTATATGGATAGTTGTCATTTCTGGGATGACAGCCACTTTCATATTTTATTTGATGACTCTAATCCACCTTCTGTAGAGAGCATCAATGTGACAAATCGAGAGCCAATGATTATTACCAGTGTCCATCCTGCATATTCTACAGTAGTATTATTCCTTCCAGATTCTTCTACGACCATTTTCCACTATGTGGATGGATCTTCTTATTTGGATCCACATGATAGGTGTCAGTCTTTGGAGCATCATTTTGAGTTGGTTATTGGGTTCCAAAATCTTCCACGAGGAGTTCACATGAGAACTTGGACATGGGACCCCGACTTACAATGGTGGTTGGACTACTTCAACATGGTGGCTTTCCTTTCTACATGGGACCTTGGTTCTCCAGTCTTTTGAACAACATTATGGTCCACAATTATCCATGGGACCCTGGTATATGGTTGTACATCAAGCGTTGAGGACAACGCTTTCATAAGGGGGATGGAATGTAAGGTAGCTAGAGAGGTAGTGGGGGGGACCAG
>SNQJ01S0265654.1:0-11973 GCA_010110895.2 Picea sitchensis
TGCCCTAGTGCCCATGGCTCCTGACAGCTGAAACACAATTTCTTTTTCCTCAACTATCTCTTGCTCTCATCATCTAGTTTGGACTTGCCGACCCAATATCTCTAAGGTGGTTTGATGTCCTTAGTCCTCGGGGTAAAATTGGGTTTGGGCGAAAACTGGATTTTAGGTACTGCATCTTGCATGTCCCGAGCTCTATTGATTGCATCCTGTAAATAGGTAGGCTTGTAGGCCTTGACCCATCCTCGTAGAGGCTCCATTATCCCCTCCACAAACAATATCACCAAACGACCCTATGAAATGTATGACACCATCACAGCGACCCTTTGAAACTCAGATATATAGGCCTCTAGGCTACATGTATGTTTGAGCTGAGATAACTCTCTAAAGTGAAGCTCAAGGTCCTTCCTGTCAAATCTCTCGATGAGTCTTTGTGTGAAGTCTAGGTAGGAGGTAACCCTAGCATGTCCCAAAGTGACTAACCCATGGTACCACCATTCATGAGCCTCTCCATCCAGGTGCAAGGTGTCCAATTTAATGGCATTTGTCTCTGTCATCTGGATTATATACATGACGAGCTTACCCGATATTGCGATAATTACCAATCAACAAGAAGAATCCATTGCTCTCGGGGAATGTAGAATTTTGGGTATTCCAACAATTTTCTTAGTTGATACAGACTATGATCCAAATCTCATGGATATCCCAATTCCAGCCAATGGTGCAGCTGGAAGTAAGTGTCGAACTTCTACACCCATGATCTAGCGAAGCACTTAGAGCCCCCGTCAAATTTTGGGATAATGACTTTCCCAATGGTACACTGCAACTACAAATTGTGTGTCATGGCCCTCATGGGCCCTCTCGATCGGTTTTTTCTCTTCATATTGAAGAACTTCCCGAAGGACATGGCTGAGTGGAAATCATCTCCTAGTCTCCTGTACTCCTCTAAATATTCCCTATAAGGGTCATCCTGCTCAACCTGCATCAAAGGAACTACAGCCTCGTTCCCCAAAAATTGAGGCATAGTGGGTCTGGGGGATTTGGTGTACAAGTGGGGGTGGCTCTGCATGGTAGTGTGTGAATGGTTTCCTTCTCCATTATTTGAACCCCCA
The DNA here is from genome assembly GCA_010110895.2 of Picea sitchensis. Lineage (NCBI taxonomy): Eukaryota > Viridiplantae > Streptophyta > Pinopsida > Pinales > Pinaceae > Picea > Picea sitchensis. The sequence goes on from SNQJ01S0265654.1 coordinate 1,110, forward strand.
TCACCATTCTAGTTCTTCTTCATTGTGCCCTCCAACGAATTCTTAGCAAACTGCCCCATGAGTTCCATCATGGCCTTTTCACCCTTGGCCAAGTCATTCACGATATTGGACAAACTGTTGATCTTGGTATCATCTTCTTCCCCCATAGTTCCTTTTCCCCTAAGTGTGATAGATGGTGTTGCCTCTCCTGTCCCTTCTTCTCTAACCACTTCTTCTTCTTCCCACCCAGAGGGATCTGGGGTTCTTCCCCTACATCTCTGGTAGGTAATGTTTTGCTTGCCTTATTGTCTCATAAATATGATTACAAATGTCCTTTAGAGACCACAACTACAGAGGAACATGCTTTGATACCACTGCAATATTTTGTGCCTGGGTTATACAATTTTTCCTCAAAACTTGGTTGGCAGATCTTGTCAAACAGTTCAGTGACAATTTATGACAGCCATCAATTTGGTAGTTTGGGTGATGTAACAAGTAGTTTGTATGCGTTTGTATTACCAGAGAATATATACTAATTCAGATTTTCTATGTTCCCAAAAATATATGTTCAACGCAGTCCAAATTATTGTTGCACTTTATTAGTTCAATGGTTGAGAATACACTTGTAATAATAGCAACAATACACATCAAATATGGAATAGAAGAACATGATATGTAAGCTCTGTAGGTGACCTTCGAACTGTCAATGATCAGGTGGTGGGACAAAATTATATTAGCAACAATATTCCATGACTTGACATTCCTGTGACAGAGAGAGTTTCTCTGAGAGATGGTGTAAATTAAAAATCAAATTCACCCAATAGATCAATACAAAACTGCTTTTACAACCCCTTGGGGTACCTTTTCTTATCACTTCATGCCTTTATGACTCAAGAACGCAGGTGCTACGTTTCAACGAGCCATGACCTATGTTTTCCATGATCTTGCTCACATCATCAATGTTTATTTGGACAACCTCACTTCTCTATCCAAAAAGCGAACTCAACATTTAGACGACTTACGCATCGTTTACCAACGATGTCATCAGTACAATATCCGCTTGAACCCCTTCAAGTGCGTCTTTTGCATCATGGTCAGATGCCTTCTTGGGTTCATTGTATCCCAACACGATATCACGGTGGACCCCCTCAAGGTCCAAGCTATCACAAAAATTCCACCACCTAGAAATTTATGCCAACTGCAAAGCCTATAAGGAAAATCCAACTTTTTACACCGCTTTGTCCCAGACTACACTACTCGTGCACATGGTTTCCTCCGCCTACTGCGACATGATATCCCATTTATATGGGACAAACATGCTCAAACAATTTTTGATGCTTTAAAAGCTACCCTATATAATGCCCTTTGATTAGTCCCCCAGACTATGATCGCAATTACATCCTCTACTTGTCAGCCTCAGTGGTCTGAGTAGCAGGAGTCCTCTTCCAACTAGGGGAATGAATATTTTTAAAATATTTTCAAACTGATTTTTTGAAGGATTAAATTATCCAACTAATTGTGTGCATATAAAAAAAATTACTATAATACATATTTTAAAAATAATGTTAATAATGAGTAGATATTTTTCAATGTGGTTTATGTAGTTATGACATAATTTTTATTTTATCTTTATATGTAATATCTTAAAAGGATGAAAATGAATCAATTTCTACATATAAAAACATATTCATTTTATCAATTTTTTTAAAAGATTAAAATATCCAACTAATAAAAAAAATGGATCACAACTATTCTATATTTGCACTAAATGGAAGGTTTTAGTTATACATATTAAAAAATGCTTAAAAATATTCTATATTTGCAGTAAATGGAAGGTTTTAGTTATTCATATTGAAAAATGCATAATTTTTAAGGACAATTATTACCTACAGAAAATATTTTATATTCTAAAACCAAAAATGAATTTTACTATATTTGCAGCCAGAAAAATGTGCATACAAAAATAAAATATTTACTATAGATATTTTTCCATGTGGTTTATATAGATATTGCATAACTTTTATCATTATATTTTTTTTTCTATTTTTATATGTAATCTTTTAAATTAATGAACATGAAACAATTTCTACATTATTCAAAAAATACAAATAAATATATAATTGTGTGTCATGGCCCTCATGGGCTCTCTCAATCGGTTTATGTTCTTCATATTGCAGAATTTAGCGAAGGACATGGTTGAGTGGAAATCATCTCCTAGTCTCTTGTAATCCTCTAAATATGCCCTGTAGGGGTCATCCTGCTCAACCTGCATCAATGGAACTGTGGCCTCGCTCCCCAAAAATTGAGGCATAGTGGGTTTGGGGGATTTGGTGTACAAGTGGGGGTGGCTCTGCATGGTAGTGTGTGAGTGGTTTCCTTCTCCATTGTTTGAACCCCCATCACCATTATAGTTCTTCTTCGTTGTGCCCTCCAACGAATTCTTAGCAAATTGCCCCACGAGTTCCATCATGGCCTTTTGACCCTTGGCCAAGTCATTCAAGATATTGAACAAACTGTTGATCCTAATATCATCTTCTTCCCCCATAGTTCCCTTTCCCTTAAGTGTGATAGATGGTGTTTCATCTCTTGTCCCTTCTTCTCTAACCACTTCTTCTTCTTCCCACCGAGGGGGATCTAGGGTTCTTCCCCTATGTCTCCGGTAGGTAATGTTTTGCTTTCCTTCTTGCCTCATAAATCTGATTACAAATGCCCTTTAGAGCCCACAGCTACAGAGGAACATGCTCTGATACCACTGTAATATTTCGTGCCTAGGTTATACAATTTTTCCTCAAAATTTGGTTGACAGGTTTTGTCAAACAGTTCAGTGACAATTTATGACAGCCAACAATTTGGTAGTTTGGGTGATGTAACAAGCAGTTTGTATGTGTTTTTATTACCAGAGAATATATACTGATTCAGATTTTCTATGTTCCCCAAAAATAAATGTTCAACACAGTCCAAATTATTGTTGCAGTTTATTAGTTCAATGGCTGAGAATACACTTGTAATAATAGCAACAATACACATCAAATATGGAATAAAAGAACCCATTATGTAAGGTCTGTAGGTGACCTTTGAATTGTCAATGATCAGGTGGTGGGACAAAATTATATCAACAACAATATTCCTTGAGTTGATAATGTTATAGAACAAGATGATGTGCAACAGTGATATACAGAGTAAATCTGGTCTAAAGATGAACCTCCATGAATTCCTTTAATAATAAATTTCCATAACAAGATGGACTCTACCCAGAACCAATGTCAGCTAGTGCGTGCTCCTGTAAATGCTCTGTCAAGTGGATTAAGCTCAAAATGAAGAGGGTAAGCTCAGAACTTGACCATCTGATCTAGAGCTCACCCAACAAATATGTGAACTATTCATCAACCCCCTAACTCGGATTTGCTTCACCATGTGCCCATAATATTCGCCCCAACAAGTTGCAACAGGTGTCTCTTCTCCCCTTACAACAATGGCACGATTGTATCAAGGGAAATCGACACCATTCATGAGATATCATGTGCATCATGTGATATATGTGCCCAAGCTCAAGGAAAACTACACAAACTCAGTCCTAGCCTTAGATATAGCGCTCAACAAATAAGTAAGTGTCCAAACTCTCAGAAATTTGCCACAGAAGGTAAGATTCACCCCCTTGGGTAATCATCTCATCTTTGGAGCAAGTCGACTTCTCTCCTTAAGAAAACTTGGTCGCTCTCCTCTGAAAACTCCACCAAATGCAGATGGAAACTCGAAGTATGAACTAAGACTGCGAAGAATAAATCCAATGGATAAATCCACAGTGATTCCTCCCTTAAACTGGCTAGGGTGTCTAGTTTCAACACCGAACCCAACAAATGCAGAAGGGTTTCCACAAACCCTAGACTATTTTCTCAAGAGATCTCAACATTCTATTTTCCAACATGAGTGAATGCAAGAATGAGGGGAACCTCCTCTTTTCCCCTCTTTTATTTCTTCATTGAATTAATTCCCGCTCACTTTACCTTTTAATTTTCTTTTGAAGTCACTTTATGCTTGCACAATTTATAATTTTTAAGTGACTTTATTTTGCCTAAGACCAATGTCTCCTTTTTTCCCCTTTTCACTTTATAAAGTCATTTCCTAGGAAAACGTTGAATTGCCTAAATAACTTTTTCGACTTAGCCTACATGAACCAATTTAGCCTAGCGGAACCATTCCTTATGCTTCCTAGGCCAACGGGGACATTACAGTATCCTACATTTGGTTCATATCATGTAATGATCCCAAGCCAATTTGTTTGCTTGAAACCACTAACTACCACTATTGTGTTTGATGTGCAGGTGACTTATTGAGTTGTCTAGTTATTAAGTGGTGTTTATACAAGATTTATCCAACACATGAAAGATCACAATACATTCAAGATATAGAGAACACAAACATAGATCTGAACTTTTATTATAAGAAGCATGGAACAGATACAATAGAGGGTAGATCTGGAATAATCCTCAGATGGCCCAATAGATAAGAAATACGAGCTGCTACAAAATGTTTCGCCGATACAAAATAAGCCTCCAAAGGTTGGATGAGAGATGAATACTAAGGCAAGTAGATTTGGGCCGTATGAATCCCAAGCTCCTCAGTCTGGAAGATGCCATGCAATGGTAGATAGCTGAAACCCTCAATAATTCGGCCCAACTGTAGGAAGACTCCAAATGAGTCCAAACTCTGCCAAATGATAGATCCAGGTGACAGTAACCCCCTCCTGAAGTCTCAAGATAAAAGGCTAAGGCAAACCCCTCCAAACATTGAATGCTCAAATGAAGTTGTGCCCTCCTGGATGCTTGGAACCCTAGATAACTCGTCCCTGATGATGGAGACCTCCAAATGCTTCGAAACTCTCCAGGAATGTAGATCGGGCTATGGGAAACCTGTATGAGAAGTTTTAGACCCAGATTCCAAGTAGATCTCCCTAGATCTGAGAAAGATTGAATCACAGGATGTCCTCTTGCCTCCAAGCCATCCCAATCTGAAGCTAAAGATCCACTGGTGATAACTCTCTTGAAAAACCCTCAAAATTATGGTTGAGACCCTGCAAGTAAAACCCAAGTGTCGGAATGACCAAAGGATCTCATGATCAGTTGTATCGAACCCTTCTTTAGATGATGATGCGCCCTTGCTGGAAACTCATGAACAATACGACCCTGCTGCTTTTCTGAATCGATAGGTGGAAGTGTGTTGAGTGCAGAATGGTGTGGGTGAAGTCTTTCATCCCTAAGACCAAGCTGCAGAACAAGTGAGTGGGTCTTTCACCACTGAATTTCTCACAAGGGTTTGTACAACAAAACCCCCATACTGTATGCTTAAGAGCAATAACAAGCAAATACCAAAATCCAGAATGAATAATAGGTGTGCCCCATCCTTCTATTTATACCTTTCCTTCTATTTTTATGTTGAGTTAGATTAACTCCCAGGGTTAAATTCTATTCTTTTATTGAGTTATCTTTTACTCCTTTTAACCTTTTTCCTCAAGTCAACTTAAGAATATAACCTTAGTCTAGTTGACCTTCCCCTTCAGTGTGAGACTATGGCCTAGTGGGGATGCCTAGGCCACTGAGTCTCCTCATCACCTCTTTATCAAGAGGTGGGGGACATTACAGTCTCCCCTACTAGAAATTGCTTGTCCTCAAGCAATTCAAAACCTGTTTCTCTTACCACGTGCTCCTTTTCCCATGTGGAATCCTCAATGGGTAAATCCTTCCATCTAATCAGGTACTCCTTGATGCTTCAGTTTCTGAGCCTCTTCTCTCAGACCTCTAATATCTCCTCCGGAATCAAAACAAGTTGTCCTTCCTCATCCATGGGAGGTAATACCTCAATGGGTGTGATGTGTTGGCCGAGGGCCTTCTTAAGGCAGGAGACATGGAAGACGTTGTGTATTTTGCTTCCCTGTGGAAGCTCCAGCTCGTAAGCTACGACCCCTATCTTCCTGCTGACTGTGTAGGGCCCAAAGAAACGTGGTTGTAGTTTATCTTCTCCACTCCTTTTTATGGAAGCCTGCATGTATGGTTGGAGCCTTAGGTAGACCAAGTCACCAACCTCAAAAGTATGATCAACTATGTGCTTGTCTGCTTGGACCTTTTGTTGGTTTTGTGCTCTCTGTAGATGATCCTTCAGCTCCCTGAGAATGTCTTGGCTCTGCTGTATCCAATCCTGTACCATAGGTGCCCCGCTGTCACTGAAAGAAATCTCCCCAAAAGATAAAGGATCATAGCTATACAATGCCCTGAATGATGACATGCCTATGGACGTATGTTGGGTGGTGTTGTAGCAATACTCTCCTAAGTGCAACCATCTAGCCCATGCTTTATGTTATCCTACCAAATAATTTCTGAAGTAGCCTTCCACCCACTTGTTGACTATCTCTATCTGTCCGTCTGTCTGAGGGTGATAACTGGTGCTAGGGGTCAAAGTCGTACCAACTAATCTGAATAATTCCTGCCATAATGTACTCATGAACCTGCTATCCCTGTCACTGACAATGGTCTTGGGTAGGCCGTGCAACCTGAAAATCTCCCTAAAGAACAGTTCGACCACCTGTGATGCACTAAAGTCAGTAGCTATGGATAAGAAGCATGCAAACTTTGTCAACCTATCCACTACTACAAAAATGCAGTCCTTCCCTTGTGTCTTTGGCAACCCGGTGATGAAATCCATGGATATGCTCTCCCACTTGTGCTCCGGAATGGGTAAGGGTTGTAGTAGTTCTGTTGGGTGCGTGTGTTCATCCTTGTTCTCCTGACATGTAGTACACTCCTTGACGTGCTTAATCACATCCTCCTTGAGGCCCTTCCATGAGAACCTTTCTCTCACCTACCTGTACATCTTGCTGATCCCCTGGTGTCCTACCATTAGTGAGTCATGGTACACCTGCAATACCTTAGCCTTGAAGGCCGATCCAGGAACCAAAAAGATTTGGTCCTTGTAGTAGATGATGTCATTCATAACCTTGAAATTATCATCTTGTACCTGCCCATCCAACAGTTGGCATGCAAACTGATCCTTTGCATATTCCATCACCAGATGGTCTTTCCAGTCAACTGATACCCCTATCATGGAAAAGATGGATGGCCTCCTGGATAATGCATTGGCCACTACATTGTTCTTCCCTTTGACAAATTCAATGTCAAAGTTGTAGGCATGTATTTTGCTTACCCATTTCTGTTGCCTCTCATTCAAATCCTTCTGCTCCAATAGATATTTGAGACTGTTATGATCTGACTTGACCACAAACCGGACACCTACCAAGTATTTCCAGAATTTTACTAGTGCATGCATGATAGCCATCATTTCTTTGTCATAAATGTTGTAGAGTAGCTTGGGACCCCTTAGTTTCTGACTATCACAGGCAAGAGGGTGCCTCTTCTGCATTAGTACGGCCCCTATTCCTTCCTCGGAGGCATCACACTCCAAGGTAAAAGGGAGGCTGAAATCTGGAAGGGCTAAGACTAGGCATGTACTCGTCACCTTCTTCATCTTGTCCATCGTTATTTGAGCCTCCTCATCCCACTTGAAGGCTCCTTTATTAGTCAAATCGGTCAATGGTGCACATAGCTGAGAAAATCCTTTGACAAACTTCCTGTAATACGTGCACATGCCCATAAATCCTCTCAATTATGTGAGTGTCTTAGGAGTAGGCCATTCCATGATGGATTTTATTTTCTCCTGATGTACCTGTACCCCCTTTGCCCCGATGATGTGTCCTAAATAGAGGACCTTTGTCATTCCAAACTCGCATTTGGACTCCTTAGCATACAATGATTGTTCCTCCATGATTGAAAAAATCTGACCCACATGCCTGATATGCTCCTCCCATGTCTTGATGTAGATAAGCAAGTCATCAAAAAATACCAACAGGTGCTTCCTCAGCTGCTTGTTGAACACATGGTTCATACATGATTGGAACGTAGCAGGGGCATTGGTTAACCCAAAGGGCATCACCAAAAACTCATAATGGTTGTAAGGACATCTAAAAGCTATTTTTGAGATGTCTTCCTCCCTCATCTTGATCTGATGATAACCAGAACGAAGGTCAATCTTAGTGAAGTAGATGGCCCCATGCAATTCGTCCAACAGTTCATCAATCCTTTGTATCGGGTACCTATTTTTGATGGTCTTTTTATTCAAGGCCCTGAAGTCAATGCATAACCTCATAGTGCCATCTTTCTTCTTCACCGGCACTACTGAAGAAGCAAAAGGGCTAGTGTTGGGCTTGATGTGCCCCATGTCCAGAAGTTCCTTGATGGCCTTATCTATCTCATCTTTTTACTTCTTGGGATGTCTATACGGTGTGGTAATGAATGGTTTGGCCCCTTCCTCTAGCTCAATAATGTGATCAAACCCCCTATCTAGTGGTACCCCTGGAAGAATAGGTCCAAACACCTTGTGGTGCTTGTCCAGGATTTCTTTGATCTCTGGGGTGTAGTGAACCTTGCCCTGCTCATCCATACGTGTTACAATCCTTCATTCTGCTACGTATGCTATATCATCTCTCCAGAAGATGGCCTCCATCCTCTTGGCTGTGACTACCTTTGCAACATTCCCTATCATGCCCTGAAGCCCTACCTTTCATCCACCCTCCTCTGTGAATGACATTTCCATGGTTTTGTAGTTGGTGGTGATAGGGCTCAATGTGCTGAGCCACTGAACTCCAAGGATGATGTTGGTATCCGGAAGATCCATGACATAGACGTCATGTATCATCTCATGCCTACCCAATATAAGCTTCATGCCCGGAATGTATCTATCACAGGGCATAGTGCTTCCACCAGCTACCTCCACCTTGAACCCTTCAAATTCTACTCTGGGTATGTGCCTTATTTTCAGTAATGTTGATTCAATGAAGTTGTGGAAAGCTCCTCCATCAATCAAAACCGAAACTCTTTGTCCCTGCAAGACTCCCCTCATTCGGAAGGTGTTATACTTGGGCACTCCACTGATAGATGCCAAGGTGGCCATATTGTCCTGTCTTCTGATCTGTTCCTCTACTGCCTCGGTGGTTTCTACCTCCATGTTTTGTATCTGACCAATTTCATCTTCCTCCTCATTGTCTAAAGTGACCTCAATGTAGTGAAATTGACCACGGCCCATGCATTTGTGTGCTAGGTTCCATGGTTCTTTGCAAGTGAAGAAAAGTTGCTTCTGTCTCAACTCCCTCCTGGTGTTCTCTTCCACTCTGCCACGGCCGCTGTCAAAACCCCTTGGGTCACATCCTGCCTGGTTGAGTGGTTGAGGGGAATCACGACACGGTGGGCGGTGTGACAAGAGACGGGTCCCACTTCACACATCACACCATTCCGGACCCCCCCCCATTAAAGGCAGAATTGCAAGGGGGGTTCGGAATTCGCCTGAATACCATTGATCAAGGAGAATTGATCCTGACCATTCCCAAGTTGCTCGTTCGATTCTGGACCCCCCCCCCCCNAGAATAGCAGGGGGCCTCTGGAATGAAACCTCAGCCGTAGATCTGAGCAGGTGGACTTTTTCCATTCAAATCCGCTCACCACTTACCCGAAGGCGTATTTGCGTCCTGTCTTAAAGTTGACGTCTCTTCCTCTCATCTGACGGTCGTTACAGACCCTGAGATCCTCCGAAAGAATCTCGTTTGTTCATCAAGATTTATCATCACGAGAGTCTGAACTCTCGATCACGGGACTCCTGAATTCTTGATCCCCGGTTTCCCGATGCGGTTAATCTCTCGACACGTAGCCTTCGTAAATCGGACGGTCCAGATCTGTCCTGGGATTTCCACCATGGAAAGTCCCGATCTCTCGTCACCCAGACTCCCGATTCCACGATTCCCGATTTCCCGAAATGGGAGATCCCACGACACGTGGCCTCCTTAAACCGGACGGTCCAGATCTATCTCGGAGTTTCCACCATGGAAAGTATCGATCTCTAGTCACCAGGACTCCCGATTCCGCGATTCCTGATTTCCCAAAATGGGTAATCTCACAACACATAGCCTCCATTATTCGGACGGTCCAGATCTATCCCGGGGTTTTCACCATGGAAAGTCTTGAACTCTCGTCACCAGGACTCCCGAGTTCGCGATTCCCGATTTCCCGAAATGGGTAATCTCATGACACGTGGCCTCTGTTATTCGGATGGTCCAGATCTATCCTGGGGTTTTCACCATGGAAAGTCTCGAACTCTCGTCACCAGGACTCCCGATTTTTCAATTCCCAATTTCCCGAAATGGGTAATCTCACGACACGTGGCCTCCGTTATTCGGATGGTCCAGATCTATCCCGGGGCTTTCACCCCTATTCACTGGGGGTTTAACCCTCAGGTAACTCCTGACAGATCCAACGGCTGTTGGGTTTTCCAGCCGATATCTGACGGCTCAGATTGGTTCCTACCCGTGCATTCTTCCACGACTCCCTGGACGTGGAAAAATCAATGGTCCAGATACTCCCATGGACCTTGGAGATCTACGGTCCCGATTTCTTCGCTGCCCACGAAGACACAGAAAACAAAGGGGTAAGGCATTTAACGCCCTACTTACTCCTACCCATCTAAGGGTCATGTGTGACCACAAGTTTCCCGATGGAATCTCGTCCATCGATCAATACCTATCAGGGTTAAGGCACTTAACACTCCATCTTCTTCTTCCGATCTAATGGTCGTGAGTGACCACAGATCTCCCGACGGGATCTCGTCCGTCGATTCAATACTTCATCCTTATGCTGCCATCTCGGGTTTTCAAGAGGATCATTCCTCCTCGTGCAGGGTTACTAAGGCCTTACGCCTTCACATTCTCTTTCCTGGTTCTTGATGGGATTTTCAAGGAGGGTATCTCTATGGGGAGGTTTACCCAGGGTACTATCTGAGGTAGATAAGGGTA
>SNQJ01S0265657.1:0-11973 GCA_010110895.2 Picea sitchensis
AGATTCAAAATGTTTAAAGACCTTAATGAATTTATGTACATCTAGGTGGCGAAGAATAGGGGGGTGGGGATTCACCAACCGATCTAGTACATTAAGCTCTTGAACATATATTTCAATGCCAAATCATTGACCATAGAATTAAGGATTTCTCTCGACCAACGTGGAAAATGTTGAAACCCAAGTTGCAAACAATGTTCAAATGCAAGGCTTTGTGGCCTTTCCCTTCACAAATAGTGAAGGTTGTAAAGAAGGGAAAAGATCCTCTTACCACAAAATCCACAAAGATTAACTAACCATGGCACTTATCCCTGTCCCAACTTCTAAGAAGTTTGTGGGAAAATTTCTCTTTGGGGCTTCCCAACCCACCTCCTATCTAAAATGTGGGGCCATATATGGCCTAACTTTTGCTCCCATGAATTAACTCTTAGTTGGATCATTACGTTAAAGACTCTTAGAAACAAAATGATAGAACCTTAAATGAGAGTTCCTTGCCCCAATTGCATAATGTACCTCTCAAAATGCTTTTTGTTTCCTTGAGATCTTGAGAGATGATGAGGCTATGAATTTTTCATGTTGAAGAGTTGTAATGAAGATAGTATCATGGAATCTTTGGGACCTTATAGTCCTTGCCACAATCCATGGTTTGGAGAACACATGAAATTGTTCAAAGTTAGATGTTTTATGTTTGCAAGAGTTAAAGTAGTTGGTTTAATTTTGTAAGTCCAGCTTTGGCTAATATGAATTGATTGTTGTATTTTACCTATACATGTTGAAGGTAGAGAGGCAACCACCTTGATCTCCTTGTATTTTACCTAACCATTGGACATGGTATTGATCTAACACGTTGCTTGGTTTGGGCGTCATTTCCTCTAAATGGACAAGACCTAGGACTGAATCCAACATATATGCCTCAAATGATTCAAATGAGAGAGTGGGAATGTGGGATTGGTTGGCCAATGAGCTCCCAAACCATATGGTTGTGTGAATATTTTAACAATCACAGGAGAGTTAAGAAGATAAGAGGGATTGCTGCTGACTGAGACGCATGAGAGAACACTTCAGCTTGGAATGAAAGCCCTAAAGGCTGAGCTTCGTGTTGTCTGACTACATTTTTTTGTCAAGAGACTCTCTTGGGTTGTGTGATTTACTTGGTCAATTTTCATAAAGGAGGTAACAAAGTGTTGAAGTGAGCTATACCAATATGTTCTTACCCTAAACATGCATTTTCTTCTCGATTATAATAGAGATATCCATACAGAGTTCAAGGATTGCTTACTATGTTAGATCATCAACATATCATTTTCCATCTCTTGGGAGATGCAAAATTCAAATTCATGAAGATAAGGTTTATGCTTTATGTATCTCATGTTAAGTAGGAAATGTGTGTTGGAGTCTTCAAATGCATTTGTAACCTAATTTCGCGGCCTAGAGGCCTCAAAATATGGAAGTTTGATGGGAGGATGATATTAGTTAGGTCACTACTTTTTTGTGGGGCTATTGTGGAAAACTTGTGATTGTTAGAAGAATGAAGCAAAGGTTGTGAAAGAAGAATTCGAATCACTATCTTAATTGATAGGCTTATCCCTTTTTAATGAATATAGCTAGGCCATGATGCTTAAGATGAGATGTTTTTTTGAAGGTAAAATAAACTTGCAAATATTGGGGCGCACAAATTCAAGTTAGATTGCATTGGCTCAATTCATGGGATACATTTACTAAAGACTTCTTTTAATTAAGGTTGATGAAACTTTTTTTTGCCAAGGTTGTAGTTTTCTTTTCAATTAACCATGCTAGATATAGATAAATTTGCCTCTTTTGGTCAATTAGACATTGAAACCCCTAGGCACCTACACTTTATGTGATGTTAGCATAAGAACTTAGTTGTTTCCTGCATAGTAGAATGGCATGTGGCGTTATTAAATCAATACCTTTACTTTATATAAAGGGGGGCCAACAAGTCAATGTGCACTTTTGTAATTATCATTTCCTCGCCTCAATAGAGGAGGTGTCCTTCAATACATTGGATTGTCTTCAAATTTTCTATATGAAGATTTAGGGTCCAAATTGTCGATGGCCAAAAAAACTATGTATGGATGAGTCAAAATAAATACCTCAAGTGGTTCATGCACCAGCGATGGACTTGGATTCAATCTAACCAATTTTTTTTCAAATTCATAGGAATCCCTCTTTCTTTCATGCATTTCCAAAGGAGCAACAAGAGGTTTTTCAAAGTTTTGCCAAGAAAATTGACAAGTGGATTCTTGAGCATGTCTCTCTCTACTAAGTCCCTGATATACTGCACTAAAGTGTTGGTTGTCACTCATGTATATTATTCCTTACGTTGGGTTTGCCTCTATAAAATCCTACAAGCAGTTGGAGAGTGATTTATGAACTTTTATATGGGACAATTCAAAAAGGAGAAAAATGATTCTACATAATTCAATAGAATCTATTTTGTGTACCCAAATATTGGATATGAATGGGAATCATATCTACATGCACATAGGTCCGGGTTTTATGCACCAAATGAATCATCAAGTTGGTGAAAGGGTCATGAACATTGGAAAGTCTCTTGAGAAACTACATCACTTTTGGCAGCCCTTTAGGCAAAAGGATTTTGAACAACCTTAATATACAAACTCTCTAACTATGTGCATTGTAGTGATCATCAGAAGGGAATTTTGCTGGCCCAACACCATACAAAAACATACAGGAAGTGAGTATGAAGCATAAGGTTGGTTTGGAAGAAATTGATTCTAATGGTTTGAAAACATCCTTGGTACCAAAGGATGAGGAAGGTGGCATGCATAGTAGAGATTGTTTCAAGGCATAAATACAGATAATACCCATTGATGCATAAGTACCTATTTCAAGGAAAGATTTGAATTACCAGAATGAGAGGTGGCATGCATCAATGGGAATTATTTTATGCAAGCGTGGGGCTACATGCATCAGCCCTGGAGTTCAATGCAAGCGTGGGGTGAAATACCAATGGTACCAGTGGAGGAGAGGATCAAAGGAAGAGATGATGTCACCACTGGGAGGGGATCCATAGTTTCAATCTATGGAATGTGACCATTAAAGGGAAAATCTTTGGCTGACCAAGAGTGGAAGACTAGGAAAGAGGAGGGAGAGTATGTGGGAGAGCATGGAACACTAGAGAGGAGGAAGAAGACAAGTGGAGAACTAGATAATATTGGGTTCTACCAGGTAGAAATTAGCTAGATTTGATAATGGGAATTCTAAGATAGCCAAAAAAAAACTCCCAATAGGAACAATGCACATCTTATAAAGCATTTCATTGTTGTTCTATTATATGTTCAAGAAGGTAAATTATGGTAATCAAGGTGAGTTACATAGCATTCAACAATCTCTGAAAAATCTCTATGACAAGGGTGACTCCACCATGTTTATTAATGAAGGAGGAATGCTTAAATCCTGTTATTTTGGCCCCAATGATAAGGAGGGGTGAGGGAGTGATGGAAAATCTGATTATTTTGGTTACAGTATTAAAGGATTATAGTGGCAAAGTTGGTCTTTGATCCTAACAATTATGAATTAAAGGAGACTTGGGGGAATAAATTTACGTTAGTCGTATGAGTAATGAGGGGATCTTTTTTCAATAGAGTTTGTAATAGGGACTATTTTTGTTGGGGAGAAGTGTCCAAATATTGGTGCACCCTAGGATCATCAATGGATTTCTCATCTATGTACAAGAGTTTGGATGTGAATTATTATTATAAGAATAAGCATTTTTGTAGTAGTGTCCTTTGGAGCTATATAATACTTGCACTAACATGTGGGATGAGAGGGTCTAGATTATTGGGATTAGCTTACCATGCATTTGTTTTAATAGGAACTTTCATTATTTGGACTAGATGTATTAAGGTTAGTATTATGGAATGAATGAAGTGAGGGATATATTCTAATTTGGTACACAATGAGGATATGGATAAAGATTTTGTATATGGGGTTCTCTAAAATGGTTATACTTCTTTATAAAAACTACAAGTAAACCAAAATTATATTTAAAATATGCAGTAAAAACCAAGAACACCACATGGAACTTGGCATATGTCAATATCTACATATTCATGAGTTGCGAGCTTTACTAGTATAAAGCCTACTTTTTTAAAAACCACGTCAAAACCCTTACCTTTCATTGTTCTTTCGCCCGGATCCATTTGTCTATACAAATTGATAAGAGTTGTCAATGAGATACATTTCAATCACCAAGACCTGCATGAAGATCATAAAAGACAAATTTTTTATATGGGTAAATAATTTATAATAAGCAAATGAGCATGCATTTAGTTAGCTAGCAAATACTCTAGAAAAATTAAGTTGTCACATACCTTAATGAGCTTCTCTTTAACGACCAATGGGTTATTCTCTACTAAACAAGGCAAACCACATGAAGGTGGAATCTCATATCGCCCCTCACATGCTCTCAATTTCCCATACCCAACAAATGATTTTCTCTATAGAAAACATATAGCATTAATGTAACTAGGATAGTCATCAAAACATATGAACATATAAATATCGATAAAGATCCAAAAAAGGTCATGAAGTTATACATCTAATTTTTATTTGATATATGTTTTTTTACATTCATAAAAAGAAACAATATGGGATATGTATCATCATCCAAAAGGACATTGTATTTTGTGTACCCTACCCTTCTATTGTTTGTCTGTGCTCAATTACCATACTTTTTGTACATCGCTCAGAAGGGTTAGCTAGCATTTGTTCAAGGATGTGAACTGGAACAATGAAAATGATCATACCGATATGTTGAAATATAATTGAAATAGTTAATTCATTGTTTTGGTTAACATTACATTATTGCTCTTTATCTGTCTCTTAGCTAGGATAGTTGGTGCATTACATCACTTGGTTGCTTTCGCATTTCACCCTCTTGAGCTTCATGCTCTCTAATTTTGAGAAGATAATATATAAGTACATAAGTCAAAATAAATATACAATCCATGATGAAATATTTCCAGTGAAGCATACATGCAGGAAT
Organism: Picea sitchensis; assembly: GCA_010110895.2. Lineage (NCBI taxonomy): Eukaryota > Viridiplantae > Streptophyta > Pinopsida > Pinales > Pinaceae > Picea > Picea sitchensis. Next base: position 5,030 of record SNQJ01S0265657.1, read on the forward strand.
GGAATTTTTCTGCTCTACATTATCACTGTACATGTGGACCCTTGCATGATGTGGTGTTTGTTGAATACCGCTTGATTCATTACTGTGGTAGAACTGTTGCTTGAAAACAATTATAAATACTTGATCAGAATATATAATTAATAAAATATGAAAAGACTTTACAATCATGCTCTTGTGGTTTCCTTATTCATTTGATTTACCTAGCGTGGTGAGGGAATGGGAGTCATTAGCTTTTCTATATTCAATGACGCTTTTAAAACCATGCTTGTAGCAAACTTGGGTGTCCTTAGAAGCGGTGTCGAACATATTTAACCCAATGCATAACACCATTAAAATACACCAATAACAAAACATATATTTGTTAGCTACTATTAAATAAATATTAACCTGAGTTAATCATTTTCCCAAATCTTATAATTCTGTTCTGAGACTCAGATCTCTGGTCAGGCACCATCTGCAATTTGTATCCCTATCACAAGGCCACAGGTCTTATTTAAAAGTCTCCACAGCTAACTTTGTAACCACTTTCTTGTTGAGTGTTGTGAATTCATTCCACCATGTGATCTATTAAATCATCTTTTTTTTTTTTTAATTTTTATTTAATTGATTCATTTTTATCATGATATTTAAATGGACATTTGTTGAGTTTATTAATTGATTAATGGATAACGTGTTATCCATTAATCAATTAAATATCTCAAGTTTGTAATCCCATTTTCAATTTCATTTTAAAAAATGAATAAATTAATGGGACAATTACCTACAATCTTATGAATCTTTATCAGAACACATGCTTCATCCACCGGAAAGGTGACATCTAGTGATCCGGTGCTTTTTAATTCATTCTCCATGCAAAATGGTATCATGTGCACTACATATGCTCCTCTCAAGGAACCATCATGGCTGGAGTCCAGACTCTAGCTCATCATCTCAGGCATGTCATGTAGGATCAAAAGTGTCTCCAAGCTCATCAATGGTTAAAGGAGACTTTCGGGGAGGGCTCAAAAAGCCTCTTACACTTTACTTGCTTCGACCCACTGGATCCTCACTACTACCTGCTTGATTCACGGGATCTCGGAACTTCCCTTGGGTTTTAAAAACTCCTACAAAACTGAGAAAAATTTTGCAACTTTATCGGATCATACAAAATATAAAACTAAAAAGCGGATGCCGTATCATAGCTAATAAAATATGTAAAGATGCCACTTACCCCATAATTGGTTATTGTAGTTTGTATCTCTAAAATTCTTTCCATGTCCTCATGTGTCAGGGGTATTTTGCTAATCAAGCCTAGATATTCCATGTTCTTCTTAAGGTACTTCCATTTGATTTGTCATTGGGTTTGTGGTGTGTATGTTTGCGTCCTCATCAATATCCTCTATGGGAGCTGGACGATGTTTACACAATAAATCAGAGTAACAAAATTTATGAAATTCCCTCTAACATTAAAAGAAATGAAATATTATACTTACGATGTATGAAACATGGCAAGAATTTCCAATAATTTAGTTATTTGTAGTCATAAGATACTGGCAACATTTTAGAATTGCTTGTGGGTTCCTTTCCCGGTCACTGGAGAGATGTAATGGGTGAAACTTCGACACGTTCACCCTGGACAGAAGTTGACACAATGATAATAACAAAAGAATTATGAAATTCACCCATAACATTTAAAAATGAAATATTGGGTAATATCAGAATGAAATTTCAAATTTAGTTGTTAGTCATAAAGTTGTTGCTATATGTTTAACATTTACTGGTGAGGCTGCGTTGCCTTTCCACGATCCTGGAGAGATGTAATGGTTGAAACTCGGACACGTTCACCCTTGGACAGAAGTTGACACAATAAATCGATATTAAAAGTTGCCTTAAATTCACTTTGTAACATTTAAAAAATTAAATATTGGAGTAATATCGGAAAAACATAATGAAATTTCATAAATTTGGATTGTTAGTCATAAGTTGTTACTGTATTTAACATTTACGCAGTGTGAGACTGCTTTATTGGTGCGCGCGTCACCACCATATTTGATTACTGAAGGATCGGCCAACCCTGGCAAAATCCAATCCGTGAGGATTAGGAAATTCACTTGTAACATTAAAGAAAATGAAATATTGATGTGGAAAAAAAATAATGAAATTTAGTTATTTGTAGTCATAATTTTTCCTTGTTTTGCTTTCTTATTTACCCCAATGGTGGGGAGCCTATGGTGCCGCATCTGCGATCACCTGGAGAGATGTATCGGGTGATTTTCTGCCACAGTCAACCTGGATAGACGTTGACAGAATAAATCAATCAAAAAAAGTTATGAAATTCACCTGTAAGATTTAGAAAATGAAATATTGGAGGAATAGCAGAAAAAAAAAAATAGGGTATAGAATTCCATGGTTGTTTAGTCTAATTTTTTATTTTTTATTTAACATTTACAATTGGTGAGGCACCACGGGTGCCTTTCCACGATCACCCTATCCATCTATTTGATTTTAGGTTCCTTGTCAGTCAACAGCTCTTCACCTAGAACCCTTTGGGCATTGCGCACATACAAATATCACGGTGCAACCGTTATTGCCTCAAATATGTACGGTGGTTTTCTTAGTTGTTACCAACGGTGGTGTACCTATTCTCACGAAGCTACGTTTCCGGTAGCTTTTGGCCTTCCATCAATATACACTTGCAGTTACCCACTGTTTTGATTATTTATCTGGTAGTTGTATAAGATTTGCGGCAACTCAAGAGTATCTCAGCATACTTTGCATATATCGGACGGCATCAGCGTTGATTTTATTATTTATATATTCAGACATACTCATCAATTCAGTTATAGTACCCTGCTTCATTGCACTCCATGGAAAATAACCCCAATCCATGTAAGGGCGAGGGAGCGATGCGATACTATCTATAGGTAGAGAAATCATGCTCCCATAGGTGCAGCTCATGCCATTATCGTTGCATACAGATGTTTTATACATGAGGGAAACTCAATGTCACCTATTCTCTCAACATCATAATTACGTGACCCTCTGTTGGCAATAAAAATTGCATGCGTTTACGAAATTTTTTCCTTACCTTTCCAACCTAGTTTTCTAGAACCAGTAGATCTAGTACTGGTAGATATAGTACAACACATCTCAGTTTCAGCCTCTCTTACTATATCTTGATCATGAATCGAGGAATATAGATATGATATGTACCTATTTGGTGAAATTTCACTCTCGTTAAAACAAGAAGATGGTGGTGGTTGTCTACATTTTAAATACCAACAAGTTTGCATAGTTGCAGTTTCTAATTGGGAAGGACCCATGGATTGGTTGTGAGTTAAGTTTGGGCTTCCGTTGCATATGATATAACTCCTGAGAGAAATATTATAACTTGATCTCAACCAAGTTCTTAATGGTTTTAAATATAGGGACAAGGAGTAGGCAATAGGGAGATTACTTTTAGAGCCGAGGATGCAAATATTTGGGAATGGCCATTGCAAAACTCAGAGCAATTCATGTTAGTATTAAAGATGGGGAGGATCGTTTGATCTAATCAAAATTCATCAAGTAGTTACACTCCCAAGGTAGAATATAAGCTTTTATGTTCCAGTGATCATATGGGGGTTTAAGTGTGGTGGTAGAAGAAAGTTTGAAAGAAGTTTAGAAGAAATGTGTTTAAAGGGGTGATATTTTCATGTGGTTGGTGCTGAAATGGCAATAAGGCATTTTCATGGGAAATCCTATAGAAAGGATTACATATTGTCTTGGGAGGTGTCCTTTGTGCAAGGAAATGAAGAGTCAAATTTACATATTATCATGACATGTTCATATGATATTCATGTATGGGAGGAAGTGAAAGGTTTAACTGGGTTAAGAAATATTTGGAGTGATTCTTCAATTGAGGGTTTAAGATCCTAGTGTGAAATGAGAATGTAAAGAGGTTTTGAGCTTATCCTTTGTTATTATCTTGGGGTATATGGCATATAGTAGGAAGGGACCCATGGATTGGTTGTAGGGATGTGTTTGAACTTCCAGATTTTTTATGAAGTACAATCCACCAAAATGATGCTTCAAGTATTGATGAAACACTAGGCTCATGTTGCTTGTTGTCATAGTATTAGGATAGAACATTTCTGTAAATACCTCAGAAAAGGGTGTGCATGGATATGTGGTGAAACCATGAGACATGAGTCCAATTCCCCATAAAACCCCTTTACATTTCCCTCACGGTGGACTCCTTGGCTCCATCAAACACGCTTATACGACCAATAGGCAGACCTTTCATTAAGTTTCAAATTTATATGTCTTTAAAATAGCATGTTAAGTTTACCTTACAACATGAGAAAATCATAGTAATGAAAACATAATTACAATATAAGCAAGATCCAGTTCAAAGGGTTGATAATGGGAGATTACAAAGACCTAGGTTTCAATGTTGGAAATGAAAATGCCACAAACAATACGACCACATTTGTCAAGCCAAAGGATGTAGAATAAATGGCCTACTCATCAACAGAAGAGTTTAGGTGGATGAAGGGTGTAGTTATCTACCTTCACTTGTGGTCTGGATCAAAGAAGGAGTAGTGATGAGAAGGAAACAAAAACTTGTCACTCTGGTGACTCCAAGAGAAGAAGGAATCAGTAAATGGAGGCAGAAGAAAGGGAGAATAGAGACCGAGGTTGCATCAAACAAGCACGTGTGACATACTATGGGAAGAAGGCCATGCTTTTCTACTAACTATTAGTGACAAGGTATGTTCGACTATGTGGGAAGAAATACCATCGGGTGGCATCTTGTTGGGAAAGTAAAACCATGTGACACAAGATGTGTTTATTTCAAAGGAGGAATGTCAAGAAGACTTCTCCAATCTAATGACAAACTCAGAGGCACATTGAGAGGAGTATGTCAAACAATACTTGTATAAGAAGGAAAGACAGTAATTTTTATTACAAGTTGGAGTGTACATTAAGAATTGAAATGTTTGCAACTTAGGTCCATAGCTTCAACCCGAAACTACACACACTACCAAGAGAAGGGTGGCGGGAAGTAAATAATAATTAGAGTAAATTCCTCTACCATTTTTGCCAACTCAAGAGGGATAATATGTCAGGAACAATAAAATCATGGGAGTTATTATTACCATCAAATGGGATAGCAGTTTAATGGAAACCACCAAGGTATTATCCTATTTGCTACCTATAATATTTCAAAGGAACCCCTTCTTGGAGATGTACAAGAGATTGGTGCATGATTTCGTGACATAGAGGTGGGTTCTTGAGAACTTCATGAAAACTACTAGAAAAAATAAAATGTTGGATGATGAATTGTTATTGCACACAAAGGTTGTCATCAAAATTGTGATTTTTCTTTTATTGAGGTTCAAATTTCCCCCACGGTCTACAATTTCACTTTCTCTAGTTGATTTCCCACTAGCCTAGTCAATTTCCCTGGCATAAGGTCATTTTCATTTCCTAGACTACGCATTAAACTGGGTCAATTTAATTTAACCCCTAGTCAATTCAGTTTCTTCCTTTAGTGATTTTATCTGCGATCAGCCATCCCCAGTCCCTGCTTCATATAATAAATTGTTGTTACCTAGGTGTTGGATGTTTCCCATAGGTCATACGACCATTTTCTTGTAGAGGTGAGGTCATATGGGCTATAAGCACCTATAAAATTCTACACATTCTTATTTCATGGGGTCTTGAGGTAGTACAACTTTGGTGGGTCGTTTCACTACTACCCTTGACTCTACTTTGTGGGTCATTTCACTACTACCCTTGGCTCTACTTTGGTGGGTCATTTCACTATTACCCTTGACTCTACATTGAGTGATTTCCTATAGACATATTTGGTTTTATTAAATCAACCTACAACCAACAATTTAATTTGCTAAATCAATCCTATGCAACAGTAATTCACTCCCTCAACCATTTGTTGATCATTTTGTTATCTTACTCAAAATTTTGAGTAGTAAATTAAAACCTCATATGGTGTTGATTTCCCTCACGGTAAATGTAGGATTTATTGGACATGGTATTCAGTTTAAAACCTTGGACTAAACAGGGGTTGAATGGAACATTATCACTAGAGTTGAACTACATGGGAGATCAATTCATGGCTCTATTTATTCTAGCAAGCTTGACATTTGTTCTACCTGTCTATGCACCTTTTGATAATGAGGGGAGATGAGGTGGGATTATATCGAAATTGAATGGCCATTGGGGAGTTTGGGACTTCAATTTGCATCAAACCTTCCATGGAATAACTATCAAAGGATAAGCTATCTATGGAAGTTAATATTATCATTGACATTTTGGTCTTGAGAAATCTTATGAATTAGAGGGTTGTATAAAACTAATTTTGTGAGCATATTTAGTGATTGGCCAATAAAACTTAGATGCAAACACATATTTACATTCTCTATTACCTTTTAGTTGAGATAAGAGTTCATTGAATACCACTACATAGACCAAACTAAAATTTTAGTTTGTTGTTGGAGAATGCTTACCAATTGGAAATGCATTGGGTTGAGTTCTACAGATTTTGAGAGAAAGTTATAAAAGGACATTATATGTATAGATGAAAAATGCCTTGAATTGGAACTCTAATTTAAATCCTAGCTTGACCTCCAATCAATTTTTTTGTGGTTTCCTTTCAAAATACATGTATATGTGAGGTAATTGATCTGGAAATAAAACATTGTAAACATAATCATCCTAACATGTTCACTAAATAATAGTGAAAAAGAATTTGGCACTTAGAACTACATCAAGAGAATAAGTCTTGAAGCCAAGAAGAACTAGTGTCATGTGGGGTAGTACCATATATTGTTTTGCAATTTGGGTTTGCCATAATGCAGTTTGATTTTTAATGTACATAGAGATAACCCAATTGAGGCACAGAAGTTTATTTAAGTCTTAGAGCCCAACCAGGCCCTCTAATTTAGAGTCTTAGAGCCCAA